>VOQJ01033853.1:55129-75083 GCA_015052665.1 Apistogramma diplotaenia | reverse complement strand
TAAAAAAAAAAAAAAAAAGAAAAAAACTTCTTTTTTTTTTTTTTTGCCTCATAACATAACAACATAACATAACATAATAAAGTATTCAAATAGCATAGTAAAAATGCAAAGGTTGAAATAAGAAAATATAAAAATGTGATATTATATTCCGAGAATCAACAGATCAGAACGATCAGTCATCGGTTTTTAATTCCAGTCTTTGTCTTTTCTTCTTGAATGTCAAAACATTAACCAGGACAGGTCAATAATTTAATATAACCTCTGCTGAATCCAGGGGTTCATTACTTAACAGATGTGCACACTGTCATTTAAAGGACATTTTCCAGGAAACCACCCCCATCATTCAGATTTTGCTTCTGCCCATTAATGACCACCTTGCAGCAGTCACAGCCTTGCAGACCTCAGGTATGGAGCTTTTAGTTCCAGTCTCAGGTGATATGGAGAAATTTCATTCCCTGCTTTCTGCAGCACCTCCCAAAAAAAACTGGAATTGATTTGAGAGGCTCTTCTTACTTATCATTATTGTGGTCCCACAACAAAAGAGTGCAGGATGCCTGCTGACTGCTGCTTCTTTAAACAATCCTTGCATAGCTGACATTAAAAATGCCTCACACTAAAATGCCACTTCCATATTTTACTGGAAATACTGAATTTTGAGGTCTTGTCCTAAGTGCTGACAAATTATTGTTGCAAACCCCCCCGAAACAAAACACAGAGAGCCCCCGAGGTTTTTAAATTAAAACTTTATTTGACGATGTTTGTGATTTTACATTTGAGATCCTGCATGACTGACAGCTGACAGCTTCACTGAAACTGACGTTTTCCGAGAATGAATGTGCTAATACCGGGTGTTTGATATTGTTAATCTAATGTAGACCACAGGAATGAACACTCAGTATGTCACGATAAACAAGCCGGCCTGTCTGAACCTTTACACACAGATCACATAACTCAGTTTGCAGAACCCATCTGGACATCTGTGGCAGTGCAAATCAAACCGTGTGTGTGTGTGCGCGCACGTGTGTGTGTGTATGTGTGTGTGTGTGTGTTAAGGCTGTCGGAGCACATTAGGTGTGTAAAGGCAGATTCTGTGGGGGCTCTGCTGGCAGATTATTCTGGGCTTCAGCTTCGGGCTCAGCTGGAGCTTTTGCTTCTGTGGAAGAAACACACACAAAAGTGACATCACAAGCCACACAACGCACCAACAATGCTGGAAGCGTCAGTCAGCGTGTTTACCTTTATCTTCAGGTTTATGTGTCTGTGGCTGAAACTGCAGCTCTCCATTAGGACCCGCAGGAGGCTGCGCACCCACCGCCTGCTGTTCCTTCTGCCGCTGAGACATTTCTAACACTGCCTGCAATTTAAAATTTTATTTAATTATCATCAATTATCATTTTTTTACGTTTCAGATGATATGAGAGAGACTGATAGTACCTGCTGGTACTCTCTCCTCTGGGCCTCCAGGGCTTTGCCTCGCTCCTTCAGCAGCTCCTGCTCCTGATGCAGAGTCTCTGCCCTCCTCTTCAGCTCCTCCTCCTTGTCTCGCAGTTCAGCCTCAAACCGCTGGAGCTCCTCCTCTGTGTACACCGGCTTCGCGTCTAAAGTCTTGAGAGAGAACAGGGGAGCGTAGATAGCATGCAAATCCATCCTTCTTTAAAAAATTAGCTGTTGTTACAAGTTAAATAGGTCAACAGGATCAGATGCCCCAACCACCTCAACTGGCTCCTTTAGACAATAATACAGCATCCACATCATCTGTTTCTCAACCTCCTGCTTCCCACTGTGGGCACTCCACCCTCTGCTGCTTGAGAAACACGGCCTAAGACTTGGACATTTCAATTTTGATCCCATACCCACTGCAGGCCAGGGTGATCCTGGGGTTTCACTAAACACATCAGTCCTAGGTGAGGGGTCGGACTAAGTGTGCATCTGTGACCCCCCTGTGAAGAAAGTGTAAGGGACCGTACTGAATACCTCGCCTGGGTAAGGGATAATGCTAACTTGGAGCTAGGCTTGGAGGAGGGGGACACAGGCAGAGACCCTGGTGACCTGATACCAGTTAACAAACATGATCTCATCATCAAAGGAACACTTGTCAAACTCAGTCCTGAATTTTTGAACATCCATTTGCAAGCAGGAAGTTGATAAAAAAAACACAAAAAAACAAAGTAGACAGATTCATTAGCTGTTAAATCTCACCACCTTGAACCAGAGACCCAAAACATCCCCAAACCTCAGGCCACCTCTGGTCTCCTTACCTCCCACTCTCTGGGATTGTTGAACTCCTTCTTCTCCGTGGACTTGAGGAACTCCTCCAGGCTGACGAGCCGGTCTTTATTCGTATCCACCTTTTAACACAGCAGCATCAGTTAAAGTGATCAGCCGCATCAGTGAAAACGGGAAACGATGAGGTAAATAATTAAGACTCACATTGTTCATGACATGCTCCCTCATCCTCAGCCTTTCTTCCTCCATCTCCATCATATCGTCTTCCTCGTTCTTTGGGTCGTAGACTTTCTCCAGCTGCAGGAGGGCGATGAACAGATGTTAGCTGCTGCTCTGATGCTGCGCATATGTCAGCTTGTAAGAAGCCCGCAGGAGTTTAGCAACACACTCAAAGGCTGCATTTGGAATTAAATATTCATGCAGCCGGGATTTTAAGCAGCCTCGGTATAAAAGCAGATCTAAACCGAAGCTGAACTGAAGCGGTCATGATGTGGATGACAGTGGGATTGTTCACCTCCTTTGTAAAGAGAGCCTCCAGTTCCTGCTCATCTAAAACGCCGTCTTCATTTGTATCTAAACGTAGAAGAGATTAAATGAGAAGCTTTTCTTTCTCAAATACAGCTCATCAACATGAAATGAAAAAGAAGCGGGTTTAAAGGGAGGTGTCGTCACCCACCGTGCAGTTTGAAGAAGGTTTTGGGGTTGAACTCCTGAGGATCCAGTCCATCTGTCTCCTCCCAAACTTCCCGCAGCTGATCAACGCTACCCTGAGTGTTCAAAATATCGTAAAGAGAGAGACTGAAAACGTGACTCATTTCTGATAAAGCATAAAACAACATGGATGTGTTGGTCGCCTACCGGAGCGTTGACTTTAGGATGTTGGCGGTGTTTCTCCTTTAACTCCTGCATTCTCTTTTCCTCCTTCTCTCTCTTCTCCTGATCCAGGCTCTTCAGGTACTCCCGCCTCTCGTGCTCCTTCAGCATCTCGTAGCGCTTGAACTCCTCGTGTCTCTCGGCATCATAGTTCTCCAGGTCCTTGGTGGCCTAGACGACAAGCCGGAGAAGTAAAAGCTGTTATTATTGGACGGTATCAGTCTGATCGGCGATGTCATGATTCTTGAGGTTGACACAAACAAAAATTTATTTTCTCTCCTGAAATCTCTTTTCATTCATCGCTGCAGCATCTCACCGTTGAGATTAGAAGTTCAAGATCTTTGGCCTCAAAGGTGTTCTGATTGTGCGGATCCAGATGTTCAAACTGCTTCAGAAGGGAGGTGTGGTCCATCTGAAGACCTGTTCATGTGATACACCAATAACCAACCACACACTGGACTTCCATTTGGTTCTATACATATATTTACTATGGAATACATATGCACCTGTGACTAAGTGCTTCAAATGATGGAGGAGTGGAGGAATCGGATACATTTTTATGAAATGCAATTTTCCAACATTTTCAAGGCTTTCAGTGTGGGGATGGGGCGGTATAAGATGACTCAGAGGATTAATTAGGTCTAACAACTATTGTAACACACATATAAACACACACTTTTCAGTGATGTGGAGCAAAGCGATCCCACTCACTTTGCGTGTTGGTGCTGTCCAGTTTGGCCTTCAGCAGCATCCGGAGACGGGAAACCTCCTGACGTTTCAGCTCATCCAGGCGGGTCCTGACATGATGACTGACCAGGTCCAGCTCTTTACTGAGACGCCCGTTCTGACGGCAAACACAAGAAATCCAGGTGAGTGTAAAAAGTTTAAATGCAATGGCGCCTGCCAGCATGTAAAAGGTAAACGGGGGACCGACCTTAATGTCCTCTGTATTTGCAGTCTGCAGTTTCTCTCTGAAGTGAGGGTCTGTCTCTAAAACCTCAATCACCTCTCTGAGGTACCTGTCGTAGTACAGGCCAGTGTCCTGCAGCAGAATGTTGTAAAGGAGAGGTTATCCACAAGTCTCTGACCATAAGAACATGTCAAGAAAAAGCAACAGATTAAAGAATAATGAGATATTACCATGTTCTCCTCCTGCACGTCCTCTTTAGGGCCCTGCTGAGCTGCATTGCGATCTATAGGCACTGACCAAACCCCAACAGAGATGGATAGGAGCAGCAGCCAGCCAGGTTTCCAGTTCATCGTCCTACAACATGAACATCAACAGCATAAATATCTTCTAGTGTCGAGACGGATCTGATGTCTCTTCACCTATAATGAACTTCAGGTACTGCTCTGGACAAGGTTTATCATCAATGCTCTATAACTCAAGTCCAAAACAACCCTAACCTGGGTTAACAAATTACACTCTCTGAGCTAATTAAAATTCAGATCCGAATATATTTAGTTTGTGGCTGATGTGTATATTATATGTTGTGGTTGTCTGTAGATTTATGTGTATGCTTCGATAAGAGAAAACAATAATATGACATTTATTAAATGGAATCTGGCGCTGAATCATTTTGATCAGTCAGGAAGTAAATGAACTTAATAAATGTGGTCCAAGAGGGAAGAAGCGTTATTAATAGGATGTATACCTGCATTTTAACATGACAATTGGTAATAAATGGTATTTGGCTGTAGCTAGGAAGCTAATAAGCTTACGTAAGAAGAACACGGATGCGGAAAGAGGTTTAGCTCCATAACTGTCCTTTTCATTGACGGTGAGCCCCTGACATTGTAAACCCAACACAAATCTAAATTGATAACTCAATTTTGGCTCATTTTACACCTCTTTCGTTATTCACTGGTTATACAGGCGACATTACAGCGCCGTGTTATCAAATTACCGACGCTGTAAGCACATTTCTTCCAGCGTCTGGCCCCTTTTCAATACACAACACGCTTCTCTATTAATTTCTCACACACTCTTGCTCGGTATTAATAGGACAACTAACATATGTGCCACGATCCTGAAAAACATCCTTAAATGGCCCGTCTCTTACCGCAAGTTCGTTTCGGATGTCTGATCCAATGCTTCGAGCACGAACTGTGTTTGCGTCGGATAAAACTGACGTCATGGGAATGCGGCGCCGCTCCTCTGTGCTACCTTCAGGTCACGTCCGAAATATCGTATATTATTTGTTCCCACGTAACGAGCAGTGGAACTGTGATCGCATTTTTTGTATTATAGTGAAAGTAATACAAGCTCACTGTGATAATTGTGCCGCACCATTAATGAGTCACAATTCTGCTCATGTGAGGTTATATCACATATATGACAAAGCAGATATTTAGAGGTACGTGGCTTTGATTAGTACATGAAGGAGGCATCATGATACATTAAAAGAATTGACACAAAACGTATATTTTTAATAGATTTTGAAAATAGATTTTTTTGTGTGTATTTAATTCCATAAAAACACAAAGTTATGATAAAATGAAATAAATTAACATCAAATGAGTCAACAATTGCACAAGAATAATAAATTAAAGGTATAAATATGATTCTTTGAAACAACATCTAAGTCTAATATAAAATTAATAGAAGTATCAAATATGGCACGTGGAAAACATGTTTTTCACAAATAAATAAAGGTAAAATAAATTAACAGCCACTCATAAAAATAACTAAAATATACTAGGAGAACATGTCAGAGCATTTTGAGGTCATATTGAATTTATATCAGTTTGACTGATGAACTTAAAGGGTTTTGATTTTTCTCATTTTCAGTGAAACGCCTGATTCAGTGTTCAGAAGTCGATCTCTCTCATGTCAGTTGGTGTTCCAGGCCTTTCGTTCTCCACCTCCTCATCTTTTCCCACGGGGCCCTGCTGAAGCCCACTCCTCAGACGCTGTCGGAGGGCATATTCAATCATCTCACTGTAGCACTGCACAACAGCCTGGAAAGCAAG
Organism: Apistogramma diplotaenia; assembly: GCA_015052665.1. NCBI lineage: Eukaryota > Metazoa > Chordata > Actinopteri > Cichliformes > Cichlidae > Apistogramma > Apistogramma diplotaenia. The sequence goes on along the minus strand of VOQJ01033853.1, from coordinate 69,011 downwards.
AGAGAGAAAAAATGAAGCCTTAAATATGTGTAAAAGATGCAAGTATCTTACAGTATTTGTCAAAAGTTTGAAACAAGGAAACACAAAAACACAAAAAGCAGTTCTTGCAGATTATGTTCCCTCCCAAGATAAAAATTCCAACAGTAAAATCAAATCGAATCTAATTAATAAGCAAACTTGCAAACAAAACCAGAGACAAACATTCTCACCACGTCAGTCTGGCACAGTTCGGCTAATGCTTCACTCATGAGGGCCAGCTGAGAGGGCCCCTTGTTGCCCAGACCTCGGAGGGCACAGTTCAGTGATGCTGCAGCAACAAGCGATGGCAGAGCTCCCAGAAACCGGGAGTCGCAGGCACACATGGCAGCCAGCGTGTCGCTGTGCCGCCGCAGGGTGGAGAGCAGCTCCTCTGCAGATTCACTACTGTCTCCTCTTTCCTCCACGCAGGCTAGAAAATGTGGGAGAAAATCCTGAGGAGTCACTGCTGCTGTGTCCCATCGGAGGGTGGCGAGGATGACACGCTCCATTTCCTATTGGAGGGGAACATGAAAACAGGAAAATGTTAGCTGAAGCTGAGTTAGTCTGCTGCTCACAGCGTCAGTACTGCTCAACTGCAGCTCTGACTGTGAAGTACCTGACCTCATCTTTTAACCACACCTGTGTTGGATGCTTTGAAGGAAACTCACCCGCAGGTTTGAAGGCTGGAAGCTGTATTCAGCGGCTGCACACAGGGTGTCGGCGGTCACACTGTCGCACTCTGTGAGCTTTGAGGCGATAAGAATGCAGCCTGCAGCCAGGCAGTACAGTGAGACGGGTACAGACAGAGACACAGACAGGAATCTGTCCATCAGAGAGACAGACAAAGGGAAGACTGCCTCATCACAACCACAGTCACAGCACACCTGCAAAGGATGGGGGGGAGATGGAAGACATCAGCATCACAGCTGTCATGATGACATAACTCACCCAGCAGCATGAGACAAATTGAAAAACTGGAGCATGAGAGAGTTGCATACCTCCAGGGCCCATTTGGCAAGCTCCTCCCTGCGCTCTGGATCCCTCTGGATGAGGGTGATGTAGAGCATGGAGGGCATGTATCTCTCCTCCACGTGAAGCAGCCTCTGGATCACTCGTTGCCCCGACACTGTCGGGTCCCAGGCGGCTCGCAGCTGAGACGAGCTACTGATGTGGCCCTGGGCTTGAGCTTCCCTCTGGATCTGATCCTGACTGTGGTCATCCTCCACTTCCTCACACCACAGAGACACAGACACGTCCCTGTCCATCTGCACAGCCTGCTGGCTAAAATATGAACTTGCTTAGGTCCAAGAGGGAATTAGAAGATCTACCGTCCTTCTGCCACCCAAGGAAGCTAAACGGTTTGTAGGTAAATGGAAGTTGGGAGATCAGCACTTTTTGAAATCAGTCTTCCTGAGGAGCTTTGCTGAATATCCCCCCTCCCTCACTGCAAGCTCTGAGTTTTATACCCAGCAGGGGTGGAGAGAGAGGGGGAGTGGTCCAGAGGGGTGGGAAATACCACAGGAAGAAGCAGAGACCCTCGTGACATAAAATAATAAGACAACAAACAATGCGATCTGTGCAACAATTGCTTCAACAGGTGGGGAGAGGGAGAGAGAAGGAGGACGAGGGGAGAGAGGGAGGCAGGGGAGGGGAGGAGAGGAGCAGACAAGAGAGGGAGTGGCCCGCAAGGGACAGCGCAACAGCTTGTCACCGACAGTGAAAAGAGAGAAGGAGGAAAAGAAAAAGGCTACGATGGGTGAGAGGCAGAGAGAAAAGGGAGAAAAGCATCTCCAGACTGTGACAATGGGCCTGGATGACAAAAGGATGAGGGTGTTTGTTTACACTGCGAGTGCAGGAGGAGAGACGTCAAACGCCGGATGGATGGTCAGTCCTGTCCTGCTGTCAGATAAAGACCCTCAAATTCAGATTTTAGTTTCTCATATACTCGCTAACTTGGTGATTTGCAGGTTTGAAATTCTAAAAAATTGTCTGGGTTGCGCAATAAACTGTGATTAATTGAACAGCAGAAGCCTGACCTCTTAAAGCCAAATATTTTAGAAAGAAAAGGAAAAACAAATCAATTCTCATATTTTATTCCAGCAAAAAATTAAAAACGAACCAAATGCAACCAGAAACATTTGATAAAGGGACGCTGAGGGAAGCTTTAGCTCCCTTCAGGTGGAAACTTTACACACATCCTCCATTTCTCACCATTTATCAAGAAGGACAAAAAGAAATCCGAATTAGCTGTAAAAGTGTTCATTAAACTTTTGGCTCTGAGCCTCTCTGTCTTCTTGTCACAGATTGTCATTGTCAAAGCAACCCGTGTCCCCTTCGGCCTCCCCTCCCTGCGGCAATCTGCTGCTCGTGTTTAAAGAGCAGTGAAGCCAGCGGGGAGGGCCGGGCGAGGTATGTGCAACAGACAGTGGAGCTGGGCAGGTCAATGAGCCATATTGTCTCCCTTTACAAATCAGTGTCAGACAGCAGCTCCTGGCCTGCTGCTGCTGCTGCTGACTCCTCACACACACACATTCATGGGGTAGACACACTTTTCACACAGTCCCCAGGGACTGATGGTCACAATGGGGTCACACTCCCCAGTGGAGAATACAGATTGTATTTGACACAGTCATTACAGGTGGCCCTTCACACACGTGAGGCTCCAACAGTTCAGGTTTCAAATGGGAGTTAAATGGACGGAGATACGGGCACCACGCCGTGATCGCCACGACTTGATTTCAGACGAGCATCAATAATTCATAACCAGCCTGACAAACAAGTGATTCAGTTTCATATGCAACACAAAGCAGTGTTTTTGTGGAGGAAAAAAAGTCACACTTTAATCACATCCTCAAAGTGGGGCAATTAGTGTGTTACCAAAGCAATAAACACATAAATAATTATTATAACAGTTCAATAAAATTCAAAAATGTTAAATTGCACCAAAGAAATGAGCTCAGTTGAATAAAATAATAAAATCAAATAATATAAAGTAGCTTAATCAGGAAAGAAAATAGCTCAATAAAGTCACAAAGAAAAACATTTTTTTTTACAAATATTATTGTTTAAAGCTGCAACATAAACAGGTAGAAATAAACAGCATAATAATGGTATAATATCTGTGACCTGTGGATTAGAAGAAGGTACATGTACCTGTAATCCACACTCACACTGTGAGTAATGGTGACAATAAGCACTCACTGCAAAAGGAAACATGAAGTACTTTGGTGAAAACCCAGTAAAAATGAAAATATTTCACACCTCACGATCATTTTCACACCGGAGCTGGAAAATAATCTTCTTACCGTCATCTGCACATGATTCTCTCAGACTCAGCAACACGGTGGGCGCATTTTATCTCACAAAGGATCCTGAAACCGGAAACATGTGATAACAAGGCCAAATCCACACCTACAGTAGGCCTGAGTGCAGTGACCGGAATCCCACTTTCTGTGAAAATGCACATTTTTATTCACAAACTGAGAAGGCGTCCTGCGTACCCTTAGCACATACAGATATTGACCTAATTGCAAAAACCACTCAAAACAGATACTTAGAAAGAAGAACATCCACTATCTAGACAAAAGCATTGGCGCATAATTTAATCTTTTTTTAAAATTTCTTCCTTTCTAGATATTCCACATCAACTGTAAGTGGTGTTGTTGCTCCAAAGCTCCTCTGGCATGAACGTCAGCACAAAAACTGGCGTGGGTTTCCATGGCTGAGCAGCCCCTGTAGGTGTAACGCTGACCAACATGTCTGTAGGTGGCACAATACTTTTGTCCATGCAATGCATTAAAACACATGCTTGAATGCACTTAATGTGGATCCCAAGTCTACACTGAAAATCTCAATTCTTTCAGGGTGTTTCACAAGAATCACAGGGAGCAGATCAGCAGCCACATATTCCAAATGAGCTGCTTTTTCTTAGGCACTCTGCATAATGGCAACACAAAGAGGCCGTAATCCTACAAGTCTCAGTCGATTGTCGTATTAGTCAGAGAGTATCAGGCTTAAAGCGATCGACAAGGCCCTCGGCCATAAAGCAGGCTTTGAGAGGGGCTGAAAGCAGATTGAGTTTGAATGAAGGACTGAGTGAGTTTGACTCTGCCAGTCAAGTGAGGTCAGGTTGGGGTGGGACAGAGGGAGGGCGACAGATCGTCGGCCTGTTTAAGCACCCTGCTAAATTCATACATCGCAGCTGTATTCAAACAACATGGATCGAGGGGCTCGGAGACAGCCACCAGCCAAAAGGGGAGTGCAGCGGGTCCTGAGAAGGGGGTGTGGCTCCCCGCCCCTCATTTTCCAGCTCATTTCCCGGGACAGTGGAGAACAGTGGCCCTATTTTCCCCTTGAGCTATTCACCTCACACAGACACCTGCTGGCCAGTGGGGGAGGCGGGGGAGGGGGGAGGAGAGGTCAAAGTTTAACCAGTTCACAAGTTAAGACGTAAACAAGTGAAGTTTACTGTAATAGATGGCCTCTTTTAAACCGCAGCACAACCAAAGAGGTAACTGAGCTGAATTTGCAAAGTAACAAATAACTGGTCATGTGATAAAGGTGTGACACTTAAAGTATTTACCCAACTTGTTTGTCTTGTTTGACCAGCTTGCCCTTCTCCCACCCATCTTCTCCATCTTCCTCTTTCTTGGTCAGACAGTCCTTACAGAGTCTGGAGGTGTGTTTGGGCTCACTGTCCTGCTGAAAAACAGACGATGGTCCCACTAAGCTCAAACCAGACGGATGGCATGTTGCTGCAGAACGCTGTGGTAGCCATGCTGGTTAAGTGTGACCAGCAAAGCGCCCCCATACCATCGCACTTCCTCCTCCATACTTCACAGTGGGAACTACACATGTGGGAAGCATCCGCTCACCTTTTCTGTGTCTCACAAAAAATGGTGTTTGGAACCAAAAACCTCAAATTTGGACAAAGGACAGATGTCCACTGGTCTGATGTCCATTCTTTGTATTCCTTGGCCACAGTCATTCTCCTCCTCTTCTTGTTCTTCCTTACAAGTGGCTTCTTTGCAACAATTTGACCAAAAAGTCCAGATTCATGCGTGTGCTACTTAAACTCTGTGGAGCATTTAGGTGGCCTCTTATCAGGGCTGCTGGTAACTGATGAACTTATCCTGTGTAACAGAGAGAACCCCTAGTTTTCCTTTTCCTGGGCCGGTCCTGATGAGAGCCAGTTCCATCATAACGTGTGATGACTTTGCAACTGACCTTCATTTCTCAAAGTAACGATGGACGGCCGTTTTTCTTTACTTAGTTGAGTCGTTCTTGCCATAATATGGATTTGAACATTACTCAAATAGGGCTGTTCACTAACTCTTCTCAATACAACTGGTGTCTCAAAAACATTAAGAGTTTAAGTTACTTTGTATAAAAAAATCACAAGTACTCCAATCTGCAATAAAAGAACATGTTTCATGAGTTTTGCTGTGTTTTAAATTTAGATTATTGCTAAATAAATCTAAATAAATGGTGCCAATGCCACAAAAACGTGCCCACATCAGTAGTCCACTGCTGGAACGAATAAATACTGAAGTCAACGCTTTGAGTAAAACAGAAGTGGAGAATAAAAAGAGTTTTAATTGCTTGCTCTGTTATAATTCAACCATTTATTTGGTAATAATAAGATGGGAACACTGTAACATCATACAGATAATTACAAGGTTTAATATTGCCAAGCAGCATGTGGAAACTATAAGGCATGCACAACCTTTGCATAGGGCTGGAATGGCATCATACAGTACCAGCAAAATGCTGCAGTGAGTGTTTCCCTAATCTTTTTCCCTTTACAGGCGGAGAAGCGAGGGGGCTTCAATAAGATATAAACTGAAAAGTAACCAAGGAATAAACAAATTAATGCAGTTAAATAATAAGGAAAACAGCAGCTCCAACTGTCAGAAAAAAATGGCACAAAAGCAGGACACAAAAATAGGAAAAGGAGGAAGACAACAAACACCCGAGAACAGCACTGCAACTACAGATATAGTGTTTAAGCACATGGACACGCACCGAGAGAAACGAGCTTCCACAGTGCCCCCTGCCTCTGATCATCAGTAACAACCATCTGCATTCCTTATCATCAGATAATACTTAGCACACATTTCATATAGAAATATCCTCCACACGTCTTTTAGTGAGTGCCGGTCCACCAGGAGAGCTCGGGATTTAAGGATAAGTGGGGCCACGTGCTGCAGCTCCTTCCTGCGACTGGCTGAGGAGGCGCTGTGTCTCGCTGGACTGTGAGTCTGGGCTCGTTTCCTCTGAGCTGGATGGGACGTAGAGGCCCAGCACCTGCTTCACCATGACAGGAAGCTCCTGGGATGGAAAAGAAAGTGAGGAAGGGGAAGTCGCAAAGCAAGCAAAAGAGACCGACTTTCAAATTCAGGCCCTGTGCATGACTGGGATCCTGAAATGAACAATTACCATAATATGGCATAAGAGATTTTTTCAGTTATGTTCTAATAATATTAAGAAAAGGAGATATTTTAGTGTCTGCATGTTGAGTCATGGCGTGTGGAGTCTACCTTGCACTGGAGCAGCTGCAGGCAGATGGCCTCGGCTCCACGCAGAACGCTCTGCAGGTCCAGCTTCATCGTCAGCTCGTTAATGTGCTGCAGATGAATCACAATGTGGAAGATGAAAATGTGTAAGCTTACAGACAAAACCACCGTCATCTTTAAATACACACACACACACACACACACACACACACCTTCAGAATAGTGTTGAAGTCATGGTCCGAGCCAATCAGCTCTCCTCGCTGGGACTGGAGGATCGAACAAGCGATCAGCAGGTGGAAGTTTTCACATGGAAGACGAGTCCAGAGGACCTGAGGAAGAAAACACGACGCTATAAAACATGAGGTCAAAATCCAGCCAGGAAGAATGTTCACTATAGACTGTTAAATAATACAAGATGCAAAAATGAGGTAATGAACGAGGTCAATCAAAGATGAAGCAACTAGTTTCAAAAGAAGGATTTTCTCACTCACCTCCCACAAAGTGAGGATATCCTCAAAGGAAAACTCTCTCTTGAACCAGATGAGCAGCCAGCGGAAACAGAAGCAAAGAGAGCCGCTGTCCTGCGAGTCTGAAGGACACGAAGAACATTTGTTTTTGTTGATTTTTGCACTATTGACAAGAATTTTTTCTTGTACAGTTAAGAGTTTTCTTAGATGGGATATATATTAGGATAGAATAGAATAGATCATGCACACATGCATTGTGTGCATTCAAATATATCTAAATTATCCCTCCTAAATTCATTAAAGAGGTTCTCTGACCACTGCTATGCAGATGACACACAGCTGTACTGTTCTGTTAAGCTCCACAGCCTCTCCTGCTTCAGTGAACGCTCCTCTGCCATTACTTTAGGAGATCAGTCAGTACATCGGTCCCTCCCCAGTATCATCAAATCCTCTGCTAAAAACCTCGGTATCATCTTTGACCAGCATCTGAATTTTGAATCTCACGTCTCAAAGCTCATGTTTCCTTCACCTCGGTTGTACTGCAAAAATCAAACCTTTGTCATTGAATCATCTGGAACTTTACTCATTTTAATTTTCTCCCACCTTGATTATTCTCTCAGTCTGTCTGCAACTGGTGCAGAATGCAGGAGTGAGGCTGCTAACAAAAACTGGGGTTCATGTATCACACCTGTTCTTGCATCGCTGCACTGGCTTCAAGTGAAAGTCAGAGCCCACTTTAAATTCCTGTTATTAACACATAACTTTCCAAGTCCAAAAGCAGAGCATTAGGTGGGAAGCGCAGCCGAGTGTACGACTGTCCACAGACTTTTAAAGAGGGACTGGAGCTCAGCAGCTGTAATTAGTTCTGAGGTCGCTTTAAAACTTGTATCACCTTTGCTTTTACTCCCAATCTGCCTGGCTAAATGTGAGCTGACTTACCCAGGAAGTCACAGAGCTCAGGGTCCAGAGCCTTCAGCAGGACACTGAGTTGAAGAAGCTGCTGCTTCATGGCCTCCTGAGACTCTTCAAAGTTCTGGTGCTGCAGAGAAAAAAAGAGGAACAACAAAGACCTGTAAGTCAGTTTATGGCTTCCTGCAAATGTGTTGTGCTAAGTGTATTTATTGATTTATTCACTGCTCCTTCAGATCTCTTACTACACAAAAATGTTTCCAGTTTAACAACTATAAGATTGAAAGCAAATGTATTGTTGCAGGACCTTTACATTACATTATATAGCACCTTGATGAAGCTGTAGAAATAAAATTGAGTTGAAAGTGAATTGACTACAGAGAGCCATGATATACAAAAAGAGAATGTGTATTTATATAACATTTAATAAACAATATTGAGGCGCTTGCTGACAAATGGCCTCAAGTTACAAAAAAGTATCAAGTGCGTGTTTTGTGGTTTTTGTGGAGATGCTGATGAAGCATTTTTTTTCACCACATGAGAACTGCTTGACTGACCTCTGACCCAGAGCCTTTAAACTTCAAAGGTTATGTCTGTGCTGCTGCTGAGCCTCATTGTTCGTTCGGCTCATATACACATTAACGCAGCTTCGTCTGGGTTCGTGACGGTTCCTGAGAAACGGAGAGATTTCTACTAACCACCAGCTCCATGAAGCCCGTCAGACACCAGAAGGACTCCACCTCATTCTGGGTGATGAACAGGATGGGAGAGAGAAGATCACTCATCCCCTGAACATAACCTGGGCCGATGGAAAAGGAGACAAAGAAAAGTGTCAGATCATAATATCTACGCCTACCCTTATTTAACACTTTTAATTCAATTGCTTTTTCTCTTTTTTCCCGTAGATGTAATGAAGATGAGCCTCTTAGGGTTACAAATACGCACCGAGATCGAAGTTGTACATGCAGTAAGTCATCAGCACATCGTGAAGCAGGGTCAGCCCTGGATTGTCGTTGCCAGAGAAGAAAGTGTTCTGTCTGTCTGTCCTGTTCACATCTCTCTCTGTCACAACGGAACAAAGACATTTTAACTCCTGGCAGGCAGCTGACTAAACGCTGAACAGATCTTCTCTTATTCGCCACACTGACCTATCAGGCTTCTGTAGCCTCTGAGGAGGGAGTTTCTCATCTCCTGCTCTTCACTGACGGACTTCCACTGCACCTTCATTCTGAAGTACTCATCCCTGCACACACGCAGAGGGTGTTAAAGCTGCCGCCTACCTCAAAGGAATTGTTGAACACTTGGAAATACACTGGCTCACTTTCTTGATAACTTCTTAAGTTATCGTGCAGAAAGCTTGAACTCTGACTTTGAGCTTGAGGTCAAGGGGAATTATTTAGGTCGGGGTGATGACCAAAAACAGAAGAAAAAAAACCACACTAACGTTTTGACCCGAAGAATGTCCTCTCTTTCCTTGGCGGTGCTGTTCCACGGATAAAACCCCAGCAGGAATTTCCAGACCTCCTTCCTCAGCGATGGTGTGATTCCCTGCAAGACAAACAAAAAACACTCATAAAAAATGCACATCTGATTAAAAGAGGCAAACAGGTGTTTTGCCCCTGACAGAAGGTCTGCTCTTTGTCTTTACTGTCCTACCCCTCTGAACACAAGTTCTTTGATTTTTTCTGGGCACGTCACTCGCCCCTCTGAGTCCAGAAACTCCTCCCACTTGTTCAGAGGAGGACCCCTGGTTACGTCTGGTCTGGGACCAAGCTCCACCCCCTTGATGAAGAAACAAAAGTAAACATTAACAACACATAATTTATCCCCCCGTCTTTGCTCAAATGAGCTTTCTGGATCTTTCTCTTACACAGGTGATGAGTTCAAATCCAGGCTCTTCATCAGACTGAGGAGGACAACTGGGATCCTGAGGAGTGCGTGAGTGGGCGGGGGACTCTGGAGGCCGAAGTGCTGCCCTGAAGAAATTTGTGACTTTGGAGAATCCACCAAATGTAGTGGCATATGGGTCGTGGATAAATCTCTGTTTAAGTTGAAATTTGAAAAAAAGGACAATTATGAAAATGAAGGGCCAGAGTTTTAAGTATCATCTCTCTGTCAATAGTTACAATTAATCGAGTTCAAAGACTCCCTCTGGTGCCTGCATGACAGAGAGAGATTTACATTTTTGTGCAGTGAAATGTGTGAAAGACTGGAGAAACTGGCTGTGTATAAAAGACAGATGTAGCCACCGTGATGCTGCATTGGCTGTTTGAAGCTCTGATTGGTGCATTTTGGCTGACCCCAGCTTGCTTTCTCTGAGGCCCACAGGTGAAGCAAACATATTTAGACAAAAGAGTAAAGCGCAAAATGAAAACTATGACCCCGGACACTGGGGATTAGCACCCCTCACGAGGAGTACCATGGTGTTTCTGAGAGATCTGTTAATACAGTTAACTGCACAGCAAACAGGATTATTTATCAGGTGCTTCAGAGAAACTGCAGATTTCTTTCAATCCTTGTTGCTGCTTTATCACTGAGTCATTGCTGTTAACAGACAAGCTAATAATAGATGGATTTTAATATGATTACGTGTGAAATTACTTGCAAAATACACATTTAAAATGCAACATAAACTCCCCTCTAAAATAAAAAATCATCTAATTACCGACACAAGATCATTGGCTCCATCATCCAGGAACTGCAGCCTATCACAGGACTGAGCGCCTGAGTTTTGGGGGTAGGCGAGGAAGAGCCGCCCATCAAATGGTGACCTGATGACAAGAACAGAAACCATGTGATGCACTGACAAAGAAACAAATAATTAGGGTTTTTCTGGATTCAAATGTGCTGGCATTCGCCGTAATTAGAAAACTGTTGCTAAAATGACTCCGGTGACACTTACGGGTCCAGGATAATGTAACGATCAAGTGCCTTTAGCAGTTCTCTGGTTCCTCCTCTGTGGAAGTGCAAAGGAGGCAGAGGGTGGCCACCTCTACTTGTCAGGACGAGAAAGTTTCGACCCAAGGAGAACCGGGACCTCCGAAGAGAGTAGAGCTCTGAGAGAGGCAGCGAGAACGCCCAGTGACCTGTGAGAGAACACGAGGATCATTCAGTATTCTGAACACAAGACTTTGTCTGAACCATCAAAGAACCAGACTGCACCTGAGTCTCTGACTGGGGCGTGTTCTCGTTCTTTCTTCACCGTGCTGATAACTGCCCAGTCGGGCTCATACCCCGGATCAAAGCTTGTATCCTCTTCCCCTCCATCACCATCCTAGTCATGCAGAAATAATTGGATGAGAAGCATATTCCAACTATTAACAAATACAAATATTTTGTTTTCATTTTCACCATGTAGCAAAGAGATGGTTCCTAACCTTTTTGCTGAAGAGTACAGCAGGAGCGTTACGACCATCATCCTCCAGTGGGCTCCACTCCAGGGCTGGGACCCCAGCCTGAAGAAATGCAGCCATGATTAGTTACCCCTGAGCTTTTCTGATCGTAACGTCTATCTAAACAATCTGAGCTCGCACAGACTTTCTTACCCGCTCCACAATGCGGATGAATCCTGGGATGCTAGTGTCCTGGTTACTCCTCTTGGCATTTGTGTGCAGGTACACCCCCTCCTTCTCAAATATCAGCTGAAGAGAAAAAAAAGTCTAAATGAAGCGTTCAAGATGACTCTCTGTAGGTTTGCGCCAAATCTCAGTCACTGAAATGAATGAAATTTATGGCAACTGTACCCAATAAGGCTTTAACTAATTAATATTTTAATCATCCATTAATATGAACAGTATAATTGATTTATTGTGTGGTTGAACATCACGTCTTCCGCTAAGCAGTTGAACTTGGGAGAAACAGGGAGCAGGGATTAAACACTAGTGCATGACCTGCACATATTTGGAATTTCTTCTTCATGGGAAATCCACCGCTCCCTGTCCCTAATGGTGTTCAAAGGGTTATCCGCACCTCTTCATGAAGGCTAGACACCCAGTGTGACATATGAGGCAACCCTCGCAAACTCCAGCAACCACTAAACTGAATTTAAATGTAACATTTTAACAGGTGGGTGACATTGGGGGATACACAATTTTCCCTAGCAACCAATGGTTGCCAGGGAGCTGCTGACCAGGCCTAGACTTTGAGTTAATTGGTGAAACTACACTGGCAGTAGGTGTTGATTTAAGTGTGTGGTGGTAAGTGTGTGTAGACTATCCTTTTGATCAGGATATGTCCTTCAATGCACATATTTGAAAAAATGATTCTTTTACATTCACCTCTTTTCACTCCGATTGTACCCCACTGCATTTAACCATTAGTTATTATTAATCTCTGGTTCTCTTCCACACTGTCTTTTGTCCTGTCACCCACAACCAGTCGCCCATGACTGCCCCTCCCTGAGCCTGGTTCTGCCACGTTTCTTCCTGTGATAAGGGAGTTTTTCCTTTCCACTGTTGCTCATAGGGGGTCATTTTTATTGTTGGCTTTGTAATTATCGTAGTCTTACAATAAACTGCCTAAAGTGCCTTGAGATGACTGTTAACAAGATAAATAAGATCTATTAATGTTTTTGCTTAATCAATGGGCAAATCTATCATAAGATTTTCAAATCATTCGTTTGCCTGAACAGAGACACTGAGTGTAGTGTCATACAGTTAAAATACAACAACAACAACAACAACCAAGTGTGACAAAAACACGATCAACTCAACACTTGACACGTGGCAGGTGGATCCAGAAAATCCATTATCAACACAACCAGTGTGAACTGACTCACAGTTACCTGAGGCCAGGAGAAAACAAAACTGGTAACTGAACTAAAACAAACAAACAACCAAACAAAAAACAACAACTAGACTTTAGAATACAGGAGAACTAACCCAAATGCGTAGATTATAATGCTTAAGATGTAAAGGTAATGCATTTAGCATCAGTCATTTTCTTTGGGGTCAAAAGTCAACAATTCAAGCATGAAGAGGCATCTGAAATAAAAATTAAAACCGAAGCATATTAATAAAAAAATGCAGATTTAGCCCATCCAGTCCCACCACGGGAACATGACAATTCTGCCTTGAATTTGGTCATTCAATTTGTGTTGTCCTTACATGTGGAGATAATTACTAACTAATATAGAGATTGTAACGCAAACTCCCATTTGTGACTAAAGACCACATGACCTGTCAAACACCTGATCCTTAGCTGTGGCAGGTAAATCTCAGACCATAAGAGCCGATAAATGACACACACATCACATGATCACAAAGTCTCTGCTCCGGTCAGCGGGTGAAGCGGCCAAACGGGAACCGTTGAGTTGACTTCATGATTTTCTGAACACACTTTGGTAGCAGTCTTTCCTGTGATTACACACACATCTACACGACAGTCTGGGATTTATACCCAGCTGAGGGGGCACCGTGTACCCGCCAGTGTCCCGCTCGGTCTTGTCGGACGTTAGTGGGGACCCACAGCTAGCTTTCAGAGTTAACACCAGTCAGCTGTCTGTAGTTCCGCCCAACAGTTAACAGCAGAGAAACGCACATTCACAGAAGCAGCCAGCGAAAGTGTATTACATATAAAAACTCGGGATTACCTTAAAATCCTCCGTATTTTGCTCCATTTTCCTGTCGTCTGTGTCGTTCTTCCAAAACAAATGTTACGTCAAGCTTCCTGCTAATGGAAAACCCCGCCCACGGCTTACGTAGTGTCAGAAAACACCCAATCAGAAAATAATTCATGAAGCGCAGTAATATTATGATAAATACCACTCTTTACGTCAAAGTTTATGGTATTTTTTAATTTTACTATTCGGTACAGGCTGCGTCCCATATGTCTGACTACCGTACTGTACATTTTGATGTAGATGCACACAATAAGCACTGGAGGGCAGCAAACACTAATGAGTCTACACAGCATTTAATAAGAATACCTTTAGTTGTCGTCTATATCACTTTTTTTTAAACATACAGGGATAAA
>VOQJ01033853.1:15848-34855 GCA_015052665.1 Apistogramma diplotaenia | reverse complement strand
GAGGAGGGTCACACACCGCCCCCCCCCCCCCCCCCCGCTGACTGTCCCGCATGATTCATTCGAGTGTGTGTTATGTAAGTATGCGGCAGTAGTTCTGGTTTTGAACGGGAAACAGGTTTAATCTCGGCTCATTAACGACGATGTTACATGGAAACAGAGATTCATCAGCAGCTTCTCTCGGGGTATGAGCTCTGCTGCCGCCTGACGGGGTCAGATCTCCTTACAAGCAGGTGACTTTTGTCATTCAGGTTATTTCATTCCAACTCTCATCTCTCTCTGAGCTGTTGTTATCTCCCGCCTCCTGTTATTCATCAGGAAAGCAGAAGTAGTGACTGAAAAGCATCAGTGTATGTGTGTGTGTGTGTGTGACTGGGGGGTCACTGGTGACTGCATGAGGGCAAAGGCCACCAAAGTGTTGAAGCTCAACACTGAACCTCCCAAAATAAGAGGATATTCCTCACAGCTGGACATGCAGACTAGTGCGAGTGACGGACATACTGCTGAGCAGAGGCAATGTGGACACGGGGATTCTGGGACATTCTGTTTCTAAAGGCACGTCGTTGTGAAGCCGTGCTCGTCCTCCCTGACTCATAATTATAAATACAAAGATTGGCAAAGGGACGACGTTCACATTAGCTCGTCCTGAAATGGCCCGAGTACAGAGATCAGTGGCAGACTGGTTGTTGCTCTTTCATTTGCAGTGAAGTGTCATGAGATGTTAATAACTTCATCTCAGACTGTAATATTAGTGACAACAAATAATAATGATGCACAGACTAAATTTAGCTAAATGACTTTCTTTTTATTATTTGGTGATAGTAAAGAAAGGTTACAGTAAAGTAAAAAAAAAAAACACCTAGGATTTCAGCTACTGTAATTTCTCCGTATTCAAAGAAATTGCTGACATTATAATGCATTCAACTTATTCCCTTTGAGTCATTTTGTATTTGTGCGCTTTAATATTTACTAAGTGGCTTTAAATTAAGAGTTTGGTGTTGAGTGTATCATATTCTTCTCTTGCACAGTTTTCCCCAAACATCTATTTCCTTGCACACCGTAGAAACCGTAAAATCTAGTGAATCGTTTTTAGGGATATCCGTAAATATCCTTGTGTCTGTGCAGCTCACTTAAGCAGCATTTACTGGATAAACTGTCACAACAGCTGACACTTGCTGGGGGAAAGCAGCAGCTGCTGCAACCCGACGGGGGTTAACCCTTCAGGGTTGTTGAAAGCAGTGGTTTGCAAAGTGTGGGCCGCGCACCCCTGGTGGACCACGAGGGTACTGCGTGGGGCAGAACTTTTAGAATTTGTTTTTAAGCCTTCATTTTACCAGGTAAAAGGTTTGAGAACCAGTTCTCATGGAGGCGTTCCTGTTCATGTGTGGTGAGCTGGCACAGTGCCTATTCTTGTTTCACCCATTAGTGAAAGACAACAGGAAGCAAGACTATAACAGACCAGACAAACTATAGTGGAAGTGACAGTTTTGAAAATCTGGCTAGACTGAAGCTGCAAACATTAATGATGGAGTCCTCACACCACCGTCCCTGGTTGCTACAGTCGAGAGCATCAGGTGCTCATCCAATTGCCATCCAACATTAGTCGTCCCACAAAGTGCAGACTAACAGTCACCTTTTATAGCCAGTGATAAGGTTTTACTTATCTTTGGTCTTGTTGAACCTCTGAGCTTTGATCATTTTTCCAGATCAAATCCAACCCCATTCAGTTTGTATTTAACTTTTTTTTATTTTTTACACAGCGTGAAGTTTTCATTGTTGGATGCAGTTATTATATACAGCAGCATGACCTGTAATAGTGGGCACCTGTCAACGCCACCTACTGGGCTGTAGGAGACATTCAGTGGCCAAACAACAACATCTGAGTGGGCTATTGGGCTAAAGATGTTCAGGTGACCATGCGATGCTCCCGAACGTAGCAACCGCGAACAGTGGCGTCATCGCTACTCGCAGCTTTAAGTATTCTAAGATCAAATGGACCCAAATCTTATAAGGCAGTTCTGAAGACAGAAGGGGTCCAAACCAGTACTATCTATGATATTTAAGCCACCAGAAAAAAAAAAGGAGTTCAAGTAATAAATACTTTATTTTCACATTAGAATTTAAAATGCAGTCATCTGTAGGGAACAGTAGGTCTTCTATAATGTACAGGTTTAAGCTGCGTGTGATGGACATTGGTCTTATTTTTATGCATTATATACAGCAATGAAATGAAAAGAAATTGAAAAACTGTTCAAGAGAAGTATTAAAAAACAAAAACTGCCATGTTGATCACCGGCCACCGCCATTTCCTGCTCCACCGCCAGCTCCTGCTCCTGATTGGTCCTGAGCGCCTGACATCATCAAGAAGAGAACGAGAGGCACGATGTACATCCACTGGAAGAGAAGAAGGAAAGGGGACGTAAACACTGCAATGTTTTTGCTTAGAAGATAACAAATCAGCTGGGATCATCTAGCATCGAGGATTCCAGATTGGTAATCCCACATTAGCTTTGGTTTATTTGCACAACACAAGAGAAGAAAAGGCAAAGGGCACAAGTGGATGAGAGGCTGTAGCGCGAAGATCTTAGGGGTCAAACACATGCTAAATAATAATAATGACAATAATAATTACAATTACAGACATACTGGTGGTTTACCATGTAGACTCCCATTAGTAAAGAAATTTAATAAAATTTGATCTCTGAATTTTAAGTATATGGCATGTTCACCTTTCCACCTGTCTCCCTCTCATACACGTGTGACTGAAGTAGAGGAAGTGAAGGTAGGTAAGTTTAACTACCTGGGGTCAACCATCTAAAACAGACAGTGCAGGCAGGGGCGAGTAGCTGGGGATGAGCGTCAGGGCCGATTTGTGACAGACGTATAGCAGCAAAAGTGAAAGGAAAGGTGTACCAGACGGCAGTGAGACCTGCTATGATGCATGTGTCGGAGACGGTGCACTGACAAAAAGACAAGAGGCCGAGCTGGAAGTGGCAGAGCTAAACAATGCTAAAGCTTTCAGTAGGAGTGACCAGCATGGCGAAGATTAGAAACGAGTACTTCGGAGGGACAGCTCAGGTTCAATGTTCAATTCATTTATATAGCAAGCACTTGGCAACAGTGGGAAGGAAAAACTCCCTTTTAACAGGAAGAAACCTCTGACAGAGCCAGGCTCAGGGAGGGGCTGTCTCAGCCCCTGTCTCAGACTGGGGCTGAGGGGAGAGAGACAGGACAAAAGACATGCTGTGGAAGAGAGACAGATTAATAACAGCCGATGATTAACTGCAGAGTAACAGTAAAAAAGAGATGAATGAAAAGAAACACTTAGTGCATTATGGGAACTTTGGAGACAAAAGAGGAAAGCCGGAGACGGTTTGGACATGTGCAGAAGAGGGCTAATGATGCCGACATGCAGAGGGTTGGTGTGACAGAGGATGCTAAGGGTGATATGGAGGCAGCTGATCAGCTGTGGTGAACCCTGAAGGGAGCAGCCGAAAGAAGAAGAGGACTGCAAGTATTTGGCATTGGACTTGAAGAGACCGTGAAAGGATGGAAAAGAAGGAACGAGTGGAAAAAAAAAGAGACAGAAGGTTGGAGTTAGTTACGCTGGCTAAAAGTTAAATGCAAACTCTGAAGAAGGGAACAAGTAAGGGAACTGTACTTCAGTGGGACTCAGCTCTGCTCTCTGCCTCCCCCTGCTGGGGGTTGTGCCGAATTGGAGACCATGAGGAAGATTGCACCACCCAGAATCAAATACCACTGGAACACAGTACAGCATCAGGTCAACACACAGTCACTGGGTGCAGCACAGGTCAGCGAACACAGCAGAGATCACACAGCAAAACAAGACAGACAGATCTTAAAAGAGCTCAGACAAACTAAGAGACAGGACACGGGGCCGGACTCCATCTGGAACATTACCACTGGCTAGAAAAGGTGACTTTTTCTGTTAGGATGCACTTTTTGGGAAGACTGATATCGGATGACAAGCATCACAGGGATTAGTGTGGAAACCAGATGGACAAATGAGGATTTCTGGCAGGTGCTCAGCTGACTGGAACAGTTTATGGTAACAAAAACAAATCTGCATGAGAGGAGACATGTTTTTCCCCTGTAAATATAAAAGTTAAAGCACGCTGCTCAAAAAAATGAACTAATTTAATTACAAATTAAATGATGCATTTAATTTGTAATTAATGATGATCACACCCTGATGTCAGTATTACCCTACAATGCCTCTTGTTTGGCCTGATGAGTTAGCTCAGTGGAATGAGTGAGACCCTGGAGCCAGAAGTTGCTGGTTTGAGTCTCTCAGTGCATTTTTTTTCATTAGCTTCTTTCTCTTCTCAGGAGTTTTTCTCAGTTTGTTCTAAACAGTATTTGTACACAAACACTTTCCTGCTTTAAAGTCCAAGAAGGATGTCTCACAGAAGTAACATCGCTGACGTCAGCACATTTCTAAACCAAGGATGGATCTGGAGAACGGACGGTTGACCAACAACTAATCAATGTCAAAATGTTGACATTGTTGCGCCATGCCAACGTATGTTTGACCCCCACAGTCCAGTTCTTTTTTTATTAGTGTCTGGAACAGAGTTGCATTGCAAGAGAAAGAAAGAGGGAGCACTCGTGATGCTGCTTTCAGTGGAATGAGAGACAACCCGTGTACCCAAGTGTACCCATGCCTAAAAGGTGAATACAACGATCTTTTAATCCTCAGTTTGACACAAACTACAAGCAGAAAAGGACCCTTCAACAGGAGTAACTAAAGGCCTTAGCAGAGTGAAAAGAAGGGAAACAGTTTTCACTTTCCTGCCATATGAAATAGAAGCAAAAATGCATTACAAGCACCAGTATATCTCAACACGTGCTGCACGCGTATGAAAAGATGTGAGGAAAATATGAGCTTAATAGGCATTTTCATTTATTCATTAACTATACAGGAAATTACCCTCCTCACAGCCCAATTTCTGAAGGCAAAGAGTATATCTTTAGGCACAGCCTGCTAGCCGTATCAGCAGTTTTCTGTGCAAGTACTTACATATTTAGCAATGAAAGATTTCTGCTCTTGTGGGTTCTTCCCTTTCTTCTCAGATTCCTGTTCCATACGTTCAAGGAAGAGAGCCGTCTCAGGTCTGGAAGAAAGGTGACAATTAGTGTTCAAACAAGCCCTGAAACAAAAAGTGTACCTGAGCAGCTGAAAAGGTGCAGAAAAACTTGTTCTACCCAGGATGAATGATTTAGAGCTGCTAAGCCAAAGGCTGAGAAAACAAAGCTGCACAGGAGGTCTTGACTTATGCAGAAACAGCCAGAGATAAAGATGGAAGCAGTGTAAAGCAGCTGTGGCAGAGAAAGGACAAAATGATAGATAAAAGCAACATGACTGACCCAGGTGCATTGACAGGAGCCATTATGCTCAGCGTGGTGTTGAAAAACTCAAACTCGATCTCATCCTCAACCTCAGTGCCTCTACAGGCCCCAGGTAACGTCACTATGGAGACACCAATGAGGTACCCAGAGACGTCAGTGTGGAGTGTGATCACATCGCTCAGTTGGGACTCAACCATGGCACACTGAGGATCAGAGGGGAATGCAGTTGGTGTTAAAACAATATCAGTCTGTCAAGTTCACTGTATGTGGAGCTGTATATGTTATACACAAACCAACTTAGTGTATTTTTTTTAAATCTTATTCGCAATTTGTGGCGAAGATGAAATACATACAGCTCTGACAAATGCTGTGAGGTAACCTTCCATCTGTCGCTCTGTCTGTCTGTCAGCCTGCAGGAAAACACGAGGCACTCGGATCCTGTACAGACCGTCCACTGCAGCCACTTCCTGTGGAGTCAGTCGAGTGAAAAACAAACATCAGAGATGCAGATTCATCCAGAGACGCTCAACAGAAAGTAAGGGGAGGATTGGAGGTGGTCCCCCTTTAAGCATCAGAGGCATTGTCCCCTGTGGGTGGCTGTGACCCACTATTGTTCATGTGCACAATCACATGCGCCAAGGTGTGAAACAAGGCGTGGGTCATTATAACGAGTGGTTATAATGTCCATATAATGTCCAACTGAAGAAGCCTTTCAGATGAGAAGTGAAACATCTTCAGAAAAATCTAAAGAAGTCCAGCTGCCTTTTTTCAAGCTCCAGAGAACCCCTCATAGGAGTTTTCTGGTGTTTGTTGTTGTCCAACAAACAAACATTCATTTGCAACAGGAGGAATCTCTCCATCACTGGGTAATCTTCAAAGTTTATAGAAAACACCACTAAATTAGTCCACATTGTTTAATCTGATTCGCCATGGTTCACCTTCAGTTTGGCCCTGTCCTGCTCTGACAGCGGGTTCTGATTTAATGACACACTCGGCTCTCTTCCAGCCTTCAGCATCAGAGCTCCGCGCAGTTGAAATTTCGCTACGTCATCTGGAGGAAGAAAGAAAATAAAACAAAAGGAGATGATTACAAATGATTCCACAATGTAAACATGATATCTGCATGGACCTGTGCGATGAAGAGTACATGTGCAAGTGAAGGTACTGTTACTGTGCCATGTGGGTAAATGTGTGCATTGCTGTTTTTCCCTTCATGTTTAGTTGAAAGTCACAATTATTCTATAAAAAAGCCAGTTTATTAAATTTCTTCCCTTTTGCATATTCCATGAGTAACTGTAAGTGGTATTATTACAAAGTGGAAGCATTTAGGAACCACGGCAACTCAGCCACAAAGTGCCAGACAAGAGCGGGGTCGCCGAGTGCTGAGGTGTAGAAGTCACCAATGCTCTGCTGACTCAGGAACTGCAGACTGGCATTAACATCACCACAAAAACTGTGTGCCAGAAGCTTCCTGGCATGGCCGAGCAGCTGCATACAAGCACAATGCCACGCGCCGATTTAAGTGGTGTGAAGCACGCTTCCACTGGACTGAAGCTGTGGAAATGTGTTCTGTGGAGTGACAATCACTGGCACTCCAACTGGTTGAGTCTGGGTGTGACTGACTGCACTGTGCCAGCTGTAAGTCTGGTTGAGGAGGGATACCGCGAAGGGGTTGTGTTTTTCTTCTGGAATGGCCTGCTCCCCTTAGTTCCAGTGAAGAGAAAATTTCATGCTTCAGCATTCCAGGACAGAACAACTCTCTGTCTCAGGATCACTTTGCCCTGGTACATAAAGACATGGTTGGATGAGGTTTGCGTGGATGCCTATGGACTGAGAATGGTAAGTCATAAAAGCTAGGAGTCTGCAGGCTGTTGCACGTGCAACCACAAAGGCAGCTCTGAGAACATCTACATTTGCATTGAATCAGGTAAGTTAATGACTACATCAAAAACAGGTACGTGTTTAAATGGAGTTTGGTGTTTTGGAGTCACGGTTCTCTTATGGTATTAAGCTTAGTTAGCTTACCAGCATCATCAATATCGCATCATACAACATTACAGTAACAAATAATTATAAATGTATCTCACCGACTTCAAATGAGTGTTCAAGAGGCACAGAGAAACCATTGAACTCAGTCTCCATGGCATCGCCAACCTGAGGATGAACATGATATCCACTGTTAGCCTTTTAGCCGGCCAGACAGAGCTAATGCTAATTACTCAGCTAACAGGTGCAGCTTCCGTTTCGCTGCATTTAAAATGATGTATTTAGATTTATAGTTCTTCACACTTACCCTTCTTCCATTATTGCAGTATACAAAATGTAAGCACACGAAGAAAACAGTGGAAACAACAGCGACATTAAATTGTAACACACGAGCCATTTTGACAGAAACAGAAGAACGGCCCAACGCACTTCCGGTGATTTTCATAAGAAAAGCTTTTGAAAAATAACCTTTAAAATTTTCTTTTCAAAAATTCATATATATTGCATTTTATTTGTTTATTTCAAAAGGTTAATAGACACCATTGAATTTAATCACAGGCAGATTTTCTTTGCTTTGAGCTGGCTTAATTACTTATCAATTAATCCTACTGTGTAAGCATCATTCTTATAAATAACTGTAAAAGATCACTTGAACACAAATAGCCTACATATGCACAAACACACAGTTATTTTGTATGCTGGGCTATTTAAGTTGTGCATTGACCTACTTATTTTCATGTCTTTATGTTTACCTCTTAATAGCATGTATATAAATTTATTTTACATTTATTTCTGTGTGTTTTGGAGCATATAGATGTTTTCAACCATTAGAGATTAGATTAGATTAGATTAAATAAAACCTTATTAATACATTTGGGAAGGTTCCGTCATGGAAATTAAAGTATGTTAAACTATGTGGTTGAGTTCAATCTTTTTCGGTATTTACGCGTATTTTCTTGTCTGTTGACATAATTCTGCTAATAAACCAGGTCTGCATCTCTGCTGCTGTCTTGAAATTTGTCAGGAAAAATTAATTTCTCTTGCCACTCAAACAGGTCTTAATTTCTTTTTAGGGCTGTCAGCTGTTGCTTTATATTTTGTCAGGAGCAATGAGGGTTGGTACAGGATGGAATATTTACTTTAGAGATAAGCTGATGAACGTTTATGCATCTACATGTACTGACACATCCAGAGCCAGCAGAGGCTGCTAACACATCATAAAAGACTGCCTCGACCTTCCACTCACCCCCATTACTTGCCAGAAAGTGCCCCTAAAAGTGCAATTTTTATCAGCTGAATAATAAATATTTATGACCTGTGATGAAGAGGGAAATTCGTGTTACATTCTCCGGTCAGCATTTCATGCTCTACCTTGGCCAGTTGTATTTATCTAAATGTCCTGTTAAGGGGTAAATCTTTACTTAATCAGACAAAGCTCTTTAGATCAGCAGCTGGACTAATCTAAAGAGCCAGATCAGGGTTTTGCATTAAGCCATAACTGGCGGCGGTTCACATCTGGCATCAGGATGTGTCTCAAGTGACCTCTTGTGATCAGATTTCTTTTCCCTGCTAGATGTTTTTCTTTTAATCTTTGTGAAACTGTGACTACTGTAATTAGCACTCACCATAAAACTGGAAATGAGGATCGCATTGGTTATTTGATACCTTACATCTGAGTCCAATACCTTCTCAGTATCCTTATTGCTTGGCAATATGTCCCTGTGCCTGGGACGCTTATGGATTAAAGTGCAATTGTAGCCCTCTGGTGCAGAAGTTTGAGTGTCTGACCATATAATACCAATGCTTCTTTTTAGGGCTGCTTCTCTCATGTCTTATTATTTCCCCTGTACTCCTGCTAAATTAATTAAAACACATCCAATATAGGGAAGGTACTACTGATTATCTTGTTGTCTGTGGAAGAATGTGCACTTTTGTTTGAATCCCAGGGTGTCAAACCTACATTTAGAGCTGCCTGCATGCGATAAGACTAAGAGGCATCTTAATACTAAACAGGACAAATCATGTTTGAATTAACTTGAACTGGGTTTGCATAAAGGGCATAATTCTTAGCTAAGCTCTCTGTTAGTGCTCTAGAGTTCCTGCCTGGGTTTGTTAGCACTTAGCACCGTTCCTCCATCCTAATGGGCTCAGTGAGCGCTGGCCGCAAAATGTGGCGCCTCCGAGCCAGAATTTATGGATCGTTCTTGTCTGTGCCTGCGTGCATTGGATCTGGCTCTGGCTCTGGCCGCTAATTTAACTAGGTCTGAAGGTGCTAAACTGCTGCTGAACGATCCAAGGGTCAGCTACAAAGCTGGGACTTAACTGATTAGAGATGCCCCAAACGTAAACGTGTCAAACCAGACAGAAGACAAAACAGCTGCACGTTTCTGCCAAATGTGATTGATGCGATTTATTTCTCAGTGCTTATTCCTGGCTGAAGAGTTCTGCTGACATGCAATAAACCCCGTGCGGATACAAGTGAAAGGCATCAATCATTTTAAACTTCAACATTTCAGCCTCAAAGTGCTGAAAAGGAGTTTTGAATCCAACATTAATCCATTAAAGTTTAGAATATCAAAAAGTCACGATTATGTTTGGACATCCAACTTGTTTTAACCTGTTTATTTGCTCACGGAACACTTTGAAAAATCTTTTTGAGAATCTTTTATTATTCTGGACATAATCAACAACAGCATTAAAAAGATTTTATTCTTTACACAACTTCCATCCCACATCTTGTCTGCCAGCATTCGTACATCAATATATTGTATAAACTGTGTGTATGATATATTCATACCAATGATCTGAACATAAATTATAGATGTGCACACACTGCTTTTACATTTCTGTTGATGGAAACAGTTTGTCCCTCGGGGCTTCATCTTCAGTTTAAAGGAGGCAGAGCTCAGTATGGAACATATGGTGACTGTGGTATGTGATTCACCCCCGGCTTTGCCTTTGAAACCATGCAGCTCTATACAGTATCTTACACCCCCCTCCACCCCCAAGTGGGACAGCCCATTACTCTCTGTCACAGCCCTAAACAACGGTGTCACCTTACTATTCTTAGTCAAATATGAAAGCATGTATATTTATGTGAAATGACAACAGGACTTTCACTTTGAGGGAAGACACTGTCATGTTCTGTCTGCCTCTGGGCTGTTAAAAATGGAGCATGGTGACAAATGAGACAGAAAGCGAACAAAATGTAAGAAAAACAAAAAGCAAAAAAAAAAAAAGAAAAGAAAAAAGTTGTAAATATGCTCCCACACTTTCAGTAAAGAAAACATTTTCTCCCAAGCCTCGACAGCGTAGCCTATGCTAATAACATTTATTATATTGCAGTGTTTACAGCTGATCAGACAAATCAGATAATTACAGGAATTAACACGGAATTGTTTTCGGTGTTTTACCACAGTGATAAAAAGCTCTCTCACCTCCAGCCTTGCTGAGCCCAGTGGCTGAGCCACACAGTTTTTTCTAGGCTGACTAATGTGAGGATTTTTTTTAATGCAGTTCCCATTTGTGCCAAGTGCCTGCTCATAGGGGGTCGTTTGATTGTTGGCGATTTTCTGTTTAACATTCTAGGGTGAAGGCCCTACCCTGACGTTAGGTGGCTGTTCTTGTGAAATGATGCTATATAAATAAAAATGTTCATGGATACATAACACACTAACCATGTCCGATATGAAGCAGCATTATCAACGGCATGTGGAGGAATGTTTCTGTCATCCTGATGCACAAAGGTCCAATTTCCACTCTGTTCAGCTTTTTTTTGCTGTGTCAGTTCGGTTCTAATCAGGTGAAGTACATGCACATTATTAATTGAAAGCAGCTCCTGCTGTGGCCAGAAACATGCTGATGCAATGCCGTGAACCCAAACAATATATTCTCTGGTGTAAAGCTGCAGAAATTGTAGAGTTGGGTGAGAGCTCTCAGTGTGTTGATCACTACAAGCATTGTAGTCATCTAATCTATTGTAATAGGCATACAATCACAATTGTGCATTTTGATGGGGCATGGTATCACAGTAACCAGTTTGATGCTGCTTGGGTTTCTCAGGTTTGCATAGCGCTGACCCACATCAGGGCTTTATTGTTTATTAAAATATTGAGAAATGGTGTGTCAGTTTTTGCATCATTATTGCACGGCCCATTCAAAATGCGCCTGCTTGGAACACGCGACAGGTCGAGGGCATTCGTTCTAAGGGACCCCAGTCAATCTAAGCTTTTTCGATTTTTGCTTTTAGAGGTTTATTTGTACACGACTTTATCTGAACTGCTGGAATGACTGGCTTGTTCTTATTCCCGGGGTGTTAAATACTGCTGTTGTCAAAGCCACTGACATTTGCAGACGTGGACAATGTTTTCCTTTGGTGTGTGTATGTTGTAACGTACCCATAAAGTAACCTTTGGTGTCACAGTGAGTACCCTTAAAGGGGAACTACTGCTTATTAATAACTCCATATTTTTAGTCTTAATTATTGCTTGATCTACAGTTCAGAATAATCTGCTTTTATCTTAACCTCATTTCACCCATTTCTTCAACAAAGTCATTTTAGTGCCTCTCCTTTTAAGGAATTCTCCTTTTGATCCAGCTTTATTCTGATTGGGTGCCCCTCTTAAAAATAGCAGAGCAGTGTGCCCAAAATGACCATAATGTATATCTTTTTGCCATCATACAGATATAAGAAAAAACTGAACTTAACCCACTGGGATTACTTGTACATACACTGATCTAATAAGCAGCAGGAACTCCTCAGTTAGTAATAAAAGCATATAACTTAGCACGAGTATTCCCCAAAGTATAGTGATAATTATGAAACCATTGAATCTACCGGGTTCCTTAGCAACAGTTGCTAGAAACTTATTTACCTTAATAATCAGCCAATGAATTTGATCTGCTCCATTAAAATAAAGAGTTTTGTGAGGTTACAGAACATCACAGCATCCTTCAAGACAAACCGGTGTCAACATGATAAAAAAAAGATGCTTGCTTTACTGCTACAACAGATAATATGCACCATCACTTCTGAAATGATCTTTTTATTGACAAAGAGGACATATCAACCAAATTGTTCTCTAGCATATACAGGGAGCTTGCCATTTGTGAACTACTGGCTGTAGAATCAAGTACATATCGCTGCGACACCATGAATATCTGACAGAATGACAGTGTTTGACACACTCGGATGAGGCATCAGACGATGTTGACACGTAACCTCTCATTTGACTGCCAAATTCCACAAAATAGTGGAAATATCCAATTCCTGTATATAGTTTTGTCTCACAACCCAATCATAGTTATTTAAATTAATTTTTTATGCTAAATAGTGGCCATTAAAAGCTTTAATCTCTGTATATTGGTATGCGGCTGTCTTGGGAAGGCTGCTGAGAGTATAGAGGGGACCTGCTTCAGCTGGCTTAAAGTGTTTTTCAGTGAGGCTTAACTAATGCAAGCGTTAAATAACTCTGCTGCCATCCTCTACAGGGAATCAGTGGATCATTTAGGACACCTATAGTTAGTCTCGTATAGCCACTTTGAATCCACAATATATGAATAATTTCAGCCCATTCACAGAGTTTAGTCAGAGTATAAATCGCAACTGATGACCTGTGAATGCATAAAAAAGATTTATTAAAGATAATTCAGCTGTAAAGTAAAGTAATGTAAAGTTATGATATACAGTAAGTCTAACAGACTCAAGGACCTTTTATGTCCTATTCAAACAGCTCTCCATAATCTGCCTCTGGGGTATTTTGTTCTCCTTGAACATATGAATCTTAAGTTGCAGTTGCCTTAAATAGCTGTTCTTCAATCCCTGCCTCTCTTTCTGACTTTAATTCTCTCTACAAAATTAAAGTCTCAAAGAATGCTCATTATTATGTAAGGTTATGGCTGCCTGGGTAATTTGGAAAAAAAAAAAAAAAAAAGAGTGCAGGTCTCATTTTTCCTGAATAAAAAAAAAGAGAGCTGCATATGGATGAAGAAAATGGGAAGTGAAAGGCTTATTAAATGCATAATTTAAAAGTGATGTTTGTAATTTAATCTACATCTCCATTTGAAAGTAAGATAAGACTGACTGTAATTCTTTTTTCTTTGCTAATAAATATATTTATTTCTCATGTCAGTCATGTGAAACACATGCTAAATAATCGTGTAGTCATACATGTTCCAGGCCCTCGTCGGGTCAGCGACCTCTCTCTTCTCTGACCTTGTTCCTTAAATCCCTGCAAGAAGGCTTTTCTCTCATAAAATGCAGCATGTTGACAGTTTTGGCTACCAAAGAACAAATGGGATTGTCATTGCCTATAGGAACGCAAGGCTGCCGCTGCTTTGCTCTCATTTTGACCCCCCTCCCACTTTCCTGTCAGCTGGGGACAGTGAGAAAAAAATCACTGGGTGGGACAGGGGGAACAGAACCGTGGGGTAGGCTTTTCAGAAGAGCAACACTCTCCTCAGGGTTACTGATATATGGTTTGAACACAGATTTTTATGACACAGAAAAATACTGGAACACGGCTTCAAATAATTTTTCCCAGCTCAACCCGTGTGTTAGTGTAACAGCACAGCCCATTAGGAGTAGAAAGAACTGCCAAATACTCATTATTTCTTAGCTAAGCAATGCTGAATGGATATTTACCACAGAACAACCTATATTTGTGGGGAACATGCATTATATAAGAGGTTAATGCTACATGATTGGCCTGTTGTGTGCAGAATAAAGTGAGGCATATGCTGAGTAGTGAAAATAGACGACATTCAGGACTGTTAGTGAAAAAGAAGGCAGATATTTTCATTTGCAGTGATTTATATTTGGTGGCATGCTTCTTGCACACCCTTCAGTGTGCACACATGGAAAGCTGGAGGCTGCAAGAAGACAGAAAAGAGTGGGCATCACTGAACCCTGATTACGCCTGATACAGGAGGAAATGAAGAGATGGGGTTGCAAAGGGGGTTGCAGGCGTGCAGCAACGGTGCGCCCTCTTTGTCATCCCCAGTTGGATGTGTAGAGTCGTTTCCATTGAGCCATCAGCTGATATGGGCTGGCACTGAGATCATCTGATTTGCTGGCACTGCAGGTGAGCTTGACTTCATGGGCTGCTCAAACTAAAGCTTAATAATAGATTTGGTGCATGAAAAAAAATGAAAGACTCCCTCTTAATCTTTCAAACCCTCATCAAAGTGGCAAAACACATTATCCTCCCCCCTAATAACACAAAACATCTGTGCAGTTTTGCCACTGCGGCATCCCGGAGTCAAATTGTCATTCAGAGCTCATTAGCATCAGTAAGTTTGTTAATGTTCTGCCTACAGGGCCTAATGAGTTAATCAGCTGGCAGGTTTTCCCATTGGGTTGGACTTCTTTATGGCTCTGAACCACTTTCCCCCCTCATGGTGTCTCAGTGCCTCCTCAAAGCTCTGCAGCACCCACTAAGGTTTCAAGTGACAAGCTTTCTGTCACTCTCTTCCTCCTTCCTTGTTCCACTTGTTAAGGGGGAGCATGGCAGTGGTACAAAGTAAGAGTGCCGGGTGAGCATGTGGGAATAAGGTGGCGGTGGTGGGTGGGGGTGCTGAGGTCATAAAAAGGGATGGAAGATGTGGAAATGCAGGCAGAGCCACTGCCAAGCAGGGAGGAAGACACTTTCAGAGGAATCACTGTAAACAGACGCAGACATGCCTGAGCCCGAGCAGCCAGGTAAGCCGGTCCATCCTGTGAGATTAGAGCGGGAAAAAAACAAAGAGCTGAACAGAAGTGGAAGCTGGTGCTTCTGTGCGATAATGAAAGGTAGAGATGTGTGAGGGGAAAAACAAACTCACAAGTTGGACTTTAATTCTTTATTCTTGATGAAATGATTGTTTGTTTTTCCATCATGATAAATCATAGTTGGACTAATAATTGATCATTTATCCAGTTTGTTTCACTGCTAATAAAACAACACAAAGGCATCTAATTATATAGAAAACAATTTATTAGTGGACATGTGGATCAAAGCAGCTGACCATGAGTAACATACTTTTTTATCTGTTATCTTCTAACGCTAACGCTAGC
Source organism: Apistogramma diplotaenia (assembly GCA_015052665.1). Lineage (NCBI taxonomy): Eukaryota > Metazoa > Chordata > Actinopteri > Cichliformes > Cichlidae > Apistogramma > Apistogramma diplotaenia. The sequence continues at coordinate 19,449 of VOQJ01033853.1, read as the reverse complement.
GCTAACTCGGCTGTTTTACTACATAAAACCAGAAAGACAAAAATAAAATGAGCCAAAATGAAGGACAAAAACATTTTTTTTATTGCTGTAAAATGAAATGAAACTTGCTCTTAGAGGGAAAAATGTCTTGTATACATGACGTTTCATTTAGCTGAGGAAAGCAGGACTGATGAAAGGGTGATTTAATCGATAAAAATTCATAATATATGTAATTATTTTAAGTGATTATGTTTTATTACAGAGTCAGAGTGCATATGCTTTGTTTTCACACTGAATACAGTGCGATATAATTATGCAAAATTCTATAAGTTTTATGTACACTGCAGTTATTTAATTAAAAGAAAAAACATTGGCTGTAAACGGCAGTAAATGCCTTCTTTTATCACTGATAATAAGCTCTTTCATTGCACTATAAACTGTGAGTATATGGTTCCAGCAGAGCAATATAATCTTTCCATGCATGTGGCATAACATTTAGTAATCGGGGCACTGAAACATTGCCACAGCATTGTGATCTAGTGTATGTTGTAATGTTTCTATCAGTCATGGGGTCTGAAATATGCTCCGCCGTCTTTGTCAGCAGCAACCTCAAACTGTAAATCATCTGGTAGCTTGAAGCGGGAGAAATGAGAGCATGCATGAGGAAAGGAGTGAAGGAGGGCAGGAGGGAAGAAAGAGGTAACAGATAAAAGTGGAGAGATGAGGGGAATGATTTGTTAGAGGGACCTCTGTCAAGTCAGGTGTAACTACCTTGCCGTCGTATCTCAGCACCTCAGACACCTTATCTATCTGACCCTGATTGCCTCCCTCATTCTATTTCACTGTCTCCTCTGCTGGCATCAATCTCGTCCCCTCGCCGATCTGCATGAAGTTCACCGTATCACTGCTGTTATGTAAAAGTCAGAACTCCCAATTTCTCTGATATATAATTCAGATATGTGTTTTGCTCACTGAGCTCTTTCAAAGTAGCACGGATGAGACTAAGAATGCCGCTTTCCCGAAAGCAACATGTGTCTGCAACTGTCCACATTTAGTCATTTAGCCCCCTCTGGGTACCTTATACCCCTTCCCTTTTTATTCTCCCATCAAGCAGTAATTCCATCCCTGCATTTGATTATGTCTTACCAATGAGTCGCCAGGCCAGTGTCCTGACATCACACATATTATATTCCTAACACCACATTACAGCCGTCTCCTCTTGTTCTTGTGTTTCCACCCATCCCAAATTATTGCCCCTCTCTTGAACTTCATCACACTAACGTAGCTTTGGAGCCCCTCTGCCCCTGTCGATCAGGTGCTCACGGCTCATGTGACTCCTCCGGTGGCGTCCTGCTCCTCTCAGTTAAGGCTGCATGGGGATTCGGAAGATGTGGTAATCTGGAAGAAGCACGCATCCCAATAAACAGCCACAAGAATAGTTCTCAAGTGTAAAAATTATGGCTGTGGACTTGTGGGTCCACAAAAGGAAAGGTGCCTCTTGCGAGGGAGGGCGAACACGCCTGGTTGGACCATGGCTGGCCCATATAAGGGACATGAAAACAGCCCCAGTAGGATCATTGTTATGTATCATGAACCAGTGGGCTCTTTGGAATGAGCCAGCCACAGAATAATTAGACCTTGTGCACCAGAGTTGATGGTAATAGTTGCAGGGTGGCAGTTTGCTGGCGCTACTCCATTGCTGAGCACATGCAGACATAACAACACAATTTTTAATTACCAATAACACTGCCAGAAGCCAACATCTCTACCCAAACACCCCTCCCTCCCCTATCAGCATACGATGGAGCATGGTCCAGCTTCATAAAATCAGACTTTCAATTTGGCTTCGATTCAGCTACAGGACGGGCCTCTACATTCATATCTACATTCATCCACTGCACCACGTTCTCGATTATGTTAAGTAAAAGTAACTGAGTAACTTTTGGATGTTTTTTTTTTTTGAGTGACTACATTGAATTGCTCAGTTTCCACTCCTGTGCAAGACCACCGTGATGTCAACTTTCCCATCTGGGTTTTATCTTGTGGGACAGCATTATCAGAAGAAAGTTCAAATTGGCCGACAGACCAGCCTTAAATATGTTAAAGCAGCGTGTTTTTGTGTGATTTCAAAGACACACAGCTCTTCCTGTGAACACTGGAGCTCCAACCACCAGCTGTTCAAAGCTGCAGCATCCACTTAAAGAGCAGGGTGAGGGCTTTTTTCCACGCTATCCCAAGTCCATGCACAAGATAAAAATTTGAAATCTGAATCCTACCTCTCCAGTCCAGTCCAGGAATAAAAAAAGATAATCAAACTGACCTCTTTTGATCTAAACAAAGAAAATTCAGTCATAGTGAAAGTTGCAGCTCGACCAATCAGATACCTCTCTGTAAAACCGGCCCCACGGTCTATCTAGCAGAAAGTTAAACTTCCTGTCACATCCACAGGCCGCGAGGTGGAAGGTGTCCATCATGTCGCACCGCCGAAAACCACGCGTCTCACAACGGGTTGAGTTTAGCATTACTTCATACCACGGCCATCATCAGGTTCCCACAGGTATGCACCCGCTGCTTGATGGATTACAGACAGATGCAGAGTCAAGCAACTGTGCCATGAGGTCCCACAAAGAGAGTGTGAAAAGTCAAGTGATCCGCAGTATATCATTAACAAAGCCTCTCTGAGCGCGGACCGAGCAGCGTGATGTGCAGTGGATACACAACCAGAACTGGATCCCGTTTTCTAAAAGCTTCCTCTGTGATCAGAGAGAGGCCTTAGCCTATTTGGAGCTCAGGCTGCGTTGATGTGAGCTGGAAGACAAAAGGAAATAAATGGAAAGCTGAAGTGGATGACAGCTTAATGCGGCATTTAAAGCTGCCTTTGTTTGCAGATTCCTCATCCCTAAATTAGAATTGCATTTAGCAATTGTTTTCTCATGTTCAGAGCGCTATATTCGCATAATGACAATTCATTCAGATTGTCAGGAAAGTTTACAACAGTGCTATAAAATCTAATCTTCAGCTTCTCACTGTTACCAAATCCTTCCCTTTCTGCACACTTCTCCTCCCATAAATCTTCATATGTGGCAAGGAGGACGGAGGAAGCAGGGGGACCGAGACATCACTTGTGGAATCCAAACAAGTCATAATTCTTATCATCATCATCATCATCATCATTGCAAGTCAGTATTATGCACAGCCGTCGCGTCTCCTGTGTTTTCCTCCACAGGCTTGTGTGTCTCAGCCACAACAGGCTTAATGCAGGAGCGTTACAGAGCACATACAAACGGAATAACACGGTAATGTCAGCTCTGTCAAAGCTTTATCAACTTCTCTCTGTGGGAGAAACATTATTAGTGACCTTTTTCTTTGGAGTAAAGTCTCTATAGGGCTCAGTGCTTGCTTTTGAGCTCAAGATGAAATACTGAGAAGAATGAGAAGAAAGCACATCATTTTATCCCTTCTGCAGTAATAAATCAACACATAAATCACACACAGGTTCTCTAAAGGGATGACAGCGCAACAATCTCGGGACCAAATCTCTCATCAAAGCACAGATTGAGGGGGGGGGGGGGGGGGTGCTGGACACAGGGCCGGCACCGCGGGGCCCCGTTGTTTCCCCCCC
>VOQJ01033846.1:2235-15516 GCA_015052665.1 Apistogramma diplotaenia | reverse complement strand
GGGAGCCCTCACACACACACACACACACACACACACACACACACACACACACCATCAGCGAGGCCGGCTTTGGATGATGTTCTGTACTGTACATGACGATTTCTTGTTGAGGAACATTATTCTGAAATGTTTCCGAATCCTGCTGCTGATTAACCTCGTTGGTTACAAAACGTTCCTCCAGCTGTTTCTCCTTAGAACTGCCTCGTGTTCCAGCCTTTCGTGGCCTCGTCCCAGCTCGTTGTTGCAGCCGTCAGATTCAGAATAAGCTGCTGTGTTCTCTGTGTGCTGCTGTGAGTGAAACGTGAGTTGATCACAGTTGGTGTGAAAGTGACAGATTCATCTCCTCGGATCTTTTTTGTGACTGTTTCCATTGATCCTGTTCACATCAGTAAAGATTCAGCTGGGACATAAATATGATTCTAATAACTGTTATGTAGAGCTGCAGCTTCCTGCTGGGCCTTCAGACAGATTCATAGAGTAAAAAACCCCCATCGGGGATAAAAGCTTTTAAATCCCCGGAGCTCGATGTGGCTGCAGACAGCAGCTAATGAATAATAAATCAGGTACAGCGATCGATAGAAACAACAGTGGATGAAGAGTGCAGGTTAATGCCGTCACTAGTATTGTTTTCATTACTCATAAAAAGCTTCCGGAGCGAGCTGGAAGCCCGAGTCGGCCGACAGCGAAGAGAAACGGGGCCTCCTGACACCACGGTAACCTCACAGGGAAAAATCATATGTAATCACATATACAGCCCTCACATCTGCAGTCATAAAGTGCCCAGCGCGACTGGTCGCCATGGCGTCCGGGACCACCTCCCTCCATCCTTTGACCTCCATCAGTTTGCCTGTAGAGCAAACCGGCCCTGGTCAGGGTTAGGGTGAAACCAGAAGAGGAGGCGAGGATGTTCTTCGTGGACTACAGCTCAGCGATCAGATTAACCACCAGCACTTCCTCACTCAGCGCCCACAGTCTGCCAGAGGTGCCCCCACACTCACACTCAGCACTGGTTCCCTCAAGGCGGACCACAGCAGGACCACAGCAGGACCACAGCAGGACCACAGTCCCCTACTGTACGTCCTCCAGACATGTGACTGCGCTCCAACTCAGCCAACTCAGTTGGTGCCACCAACTGCCACATTGGTGCCACATTGGTGCCCAGTGAACAATCTGACCCTGAATGTTCTCAGAACCAAAGAACTTATTATGGACTTCTGGAGCACCAAGAAGACCACACAAGAATGGTGAACATGGGGAAACTGTCACCACCTTCGGGTTCCTTGGCACTCGCATCTCAGCCGATCTCTCCTGGACTCAAAGCACCAAGGCCCAGTGACGGAGGCTCAGCAGCAGCTTGTTTCATTTAACAATGTACAGTTTACATGTTTCTCTCTTCTCATTTAGTTTATATTTCCTATATGATTACAGAGAACCAGACTTTGTGTAACCCTACCCTCTGGGTTGAAGCAACCTAACCCCCTACCCTCTGGGGTGGAGCACCCTAACCCCCTACCCTCTGGGGTGGAGCATCCTAACCCCCTACCCTCTGGGGTGGAGCATCCTAACCCCCTACCCTCTGGGGTGGAGCATGTACAATAAAGGCTGTTCTGTTCTACGTTAGACCATGTTGGTCTCCAGCAGCCTGTGCAGGGTCAGCTCCACCCTCTGTATGCACATAAGCGCTAACCCTGCAGGCACCATCAGTGACCTGCTGGATGCTGAGTTTAAAGTAAGAGCTCAAAGTGAGTGTTTTCACGTGCTGCGTTCATATGGCAACAGGTTCCAACAGGGTCCTTTAATGATGGTCATGGATGATGTGGCAAAGGTTCAGAATCTGATTTATGCGTGTCCATCTCTGACTGCCTGTCCTTCTCTCTCTGCAGATGTCCAGCTATAAGCGAGCGACCCTGGAGGAGGAGGAGGTGTCCGACACGCCGGCCGAGGCAGCCTCGTCTCCTGACAGAGTGGAGGTCAGTCACTGCAGAAGACGCCAGTTTAACTGCGATCAAGTCTTCAAGAAATTCATTGTATTTATTAAACTCAGTCGTGTCACGGTGAGGTCACGACCTCTCAGTTTTACAGCCAAAGCCAATGGAGCAGGTGAAGTCCTGGACCGAAAGTGGCTGAAATCCCCTGGAGGCCGAGCTCTGGTGGGGGTGGGGGGGGGGCACTGAGGGGGGACAGATCGTTCTGATACGGGCGTTTGGCCCGGCGTCTGTAACCTCCTAACATCCATCAGGCCTCTGCAGAACCACCGGGGCTGAGGTCACAGGTTAACCACACAAACCACCCCTCAGTTCTTCATATTTCGATAGACGAATGGGTCGTAGCTGCAGCTTACTGAAGTGTGCAAACATGAGTGGAAGTCCGTTTGTACAGTTCTGACGAGCTTCGAAGTATCGTGTGACCTTTATTCTTCAGCACAGCCTGAACTCTGAGGCAGCGAGATCCAAAGCTCTTCTTTGGCTCTCGCTGCCTTCTGGTCTCTGTCAGGATGATCCCACTCTGCTCCAGCCATTCAGGGGTCCGGGCTCTGAGGGAGAGAGGGGTGGACGGGTGGATGGATGGATGGATGGATGACGCTGTCTCTGTGTTTCAGGTGGGTTTCAGGAAGGGTGGTGTCGACATCCTTGGCAGGAGGACTCAGCTGGAGGTTCTGCTCTCGGTTCTGCTGCTGGCCGCCCTCCTGGCGCTGCTGGCCTGCCTGGTGGTCCTGGGACTCGGATTCAGCTCAGGTGACCTGATGTAGCCCTCTTTCACTCCTCTACCTCCTGTTCCCTCAGCTCTTGTCTCCTTTCCTTCCCTCTTTCTCTGCTTTCCTCTTTATGCTGGGTTCTCTCCCGTTCTGTCCCTGCCTTTAACTCTTGTCCTACTCCTCCTTAACCTTTACACCTTCTCCTTCCACCTCCTCCCCTCCTTCCCTGTGCCCTTCTGTCTGCCTCAGCCTTTCCTTTTTTCCTGTCCCCACCTTTCCTCTCTTTCCGTCCTCATCACCCACCTGATGCATCTTTCCCAAACCTCCTTTCCTCCTCGTGTTTCTTTGTCTCCACCTTTCCATCTCATTCTTTTCCATTATCTAACAATACTTAATTACTTCCTCTCTTTCTGTTTTGTTTCTATAAGCTTCTGTAATCTTCCGTTATATCCTTCATCACCTCCTCCCAGCTGTCCCTACAAGTTCATTTTTTCACTTTCTTCCTTATCGCTCCTTCTACTTTTATAGTTATATACGATTCTATTTATTTAAATTATTTATGTTTGTCATATTTAACTCGATCTTTAATTTTTCACTGAGAAACAAGAAAAATAAACAATATTTTAACGTATTTCTTTCCCTTTCTTTCCTTTCCCTCGTTTCTCTCCCCGCCTTCACTCGTAATCATAACTGTTTTCTTTCACATATAATTTTTTTCTCTCCCATGATGCTTTGCAGACAGTGGGCGTGGCCTGTGCCTGTCAGAAGCATGTGTCACTGTGGCCAGTCAGATCGTGGAGGCCATGGACCGCACGTCTGACCCCTGCCAGGACTTCTACCAGTTTGCCTGCGGAGGGTGGATGAGGAAGAACCCTCTGCCTGACGGACGCTCGCGCTGGTCCACCTTCAACAGCATCTGGGAGCAGAACCAGGCGCTGCTCAAACACCTGCTGGGTACGGCGGCGGGTGGGAGACCTGTGGAGCTTCAGATCCCTGAGCTGGGCTCAGCCTGGAGGTCCATTCAGGTTTCTGAGCCTTCGCTGTTTCTTTCTTCCAGAGAACGGCACGTTTAACGGCAGCAGCGAAGCTGAGAGGAAGACTCAGTCCTACTACCTGTCCTGCCTCAACACGCAGAGGATTGAAGAGCTTGGAGCTCAGCCTCTCATAGACCTCATCACCAAGGTAACCATCCTAACAGTCTGTCACCATGGTAACAGTATCTCTAAGGTACAACTGCGTGCACTCTGAGTTCGTTCCTGCTGCCCACAGGAGTTTAGTTATTAACTGTTACATATTCAAGGCTGACACCAGTCAGTTTATTGTAATATGACTTGTTCTCACCTTATTTATAGCAGACTGAGGATATTTTGATTGTTATTATAAGGAAATTGCAAACTGCACAACTGTTAAATTTTGTGTTTTGATCCTGTTTAATCAGATTAGCCCAAACTAAAGGACACGGAGCGATCAGATCGTTACAGTAATCGACTCAATTCTGAATGGAGACAAAGTAGCCACAAACTGACCATTTGTTGCACATTATATTTATATGCAAAATGGATTCTAGAAGTGTTTGCAATATTATCAAAACTTTAAAAAGATCTCAGGTGTGGAAAGTCACTGTGTGACTGGCTCAGTGGTTTTAATGTGTGGGAACTGAAACTGCATGAATGTTGTTTGCTGTCAGCATCTTCTCAATGCTGTTCCTGTTTAACAAATCACAATGATGACATTTATTATTAAAAAATAATAAAACTGAGCTTTTATCACAGCACCTTCAGCACAAACCTTTGCAGGCCTCTTTTTCCATCTTCTTGTTACTGAGAGGTTTTTTCTAAACTTTCTAAATGGTCATAAAATCTTTTTTATAATCTTTTAAAATGAGTCTGATGTAATGTAGATGTATATGTAGATGTAGATGAAGTGTTTCCACATCATCCAACACTTCATGTGTGAGTTTGGATCAAAAACATTTACATAACCAAAATATATAATAAGATATCATCAGCATAGAGGTGTAAAATTCTGTAGCTGCTATATTCAATCTTAAAATTTTTATACAATTTCTACAGTTCTCCCTTCCTAAGGCTCACATGGGTGGTCTGTTAGATTTTCTTAGTAAACGTAGTTTTAAAGCACCTTGAAGTTTGTCATCATAACATTTACAGGAAATGTGATTCTGAATGATGATGTTGTGCTGTCTGACATGTGAGGATGTGTAAATATGTGACCTGCAGATCGGAGGTTGGAACATGACAGGTCCCTGGGACAAAGACAACTTCATGGAGGTTCTGAAGGTGGTCTCGGGTCCATACCGAGCGCAGCCATTCTTCAGTGTTGGTGTCAGCGCTGACCCCAAAAACTCCAACAGTAACGTCATTCAGGTAAAACCAGATCCCGACTCTGAGCTGTTGCCCACCCCTCAGGAACAAAAATAGCTACTGGCTGTCCTAAAGGTCAGTAGACGTTGCTGTATGACATCATCACCAAATACGCATAATTTGTCATTTGCGTGTTGTTGCAGTCAGGCTGTAGGAGACATTGGAGAGACAGAAAATGGGTAAAAATCCCTAAAATGTTTAGAACTACACATGAACAACAATGAGCAACAGTAAATGTCTCTAATATGAGCAACTGAAGGTGTCATCGTCACCCACACTGTGCCGTTTAGGTGATGTAACTGAAATAGTTTTGGAAGCAAATGCATCACACAGTTCTTACTGCCTTATGAAAACTATCCTCATCAAACACTTTGTGTGTCTGGAGAGAATTTCTGCCTCCTATAAAAACAATTGGCTTCATCAATTCCATTTCTTGGTCTCGACTCCCCGTATGCCTCGTAGGGGCCTCGGAGTGGACCTGGTGGCCTCTTGGGGCTGGAGGGTGGTGGCTGCCGTTCCGTGGTGTCTGCCCTGGTTGATGGTGGTGGGGGACCTGTGTGGGTGCTGCCTTGTGGTCTTGGGCTGTGGGGCTTGTGCTGGTACTGGGCCGGCTGTGGGGTGTGGGGCCCTTGTGCCCGGGTACGGCTGCTGGCCTGGTTGGGTTCCTCCCTGTGAGGGTGTAGTCAGTGCCCCCACAGGCACACCACCATGTGGGGTGGGTTGGCCCTGTGCTCGGGGATTCTGGGGTACCGCAGGACCTTTGGGGGGAATGTTCAGGTGTCACTCAGGTGTAGCTGGGATGCTGCCACCTGTTTGATCCACAGGAGCAGGACACCTGTCGATACTTTCCCATTTAAAGGAAGAATATAACAGAAGCAAAATAAGATTTCACTTTAAGCTCCCGTGTTGATCCCCTGCAGGTGGACCAGTCGGGGCTTTTCCTGCCTTCCAGAGATTATTACCTTAACAAGACAGCAAACGACAAGGTGAGAACATCTGAACTGGTGTACCTTCCAAAGACAGGCTGACTTTAATTAGATTAATACTCAGAGAAAAAAATCTCTCTGCACCTTTCAGGTGTTGGTGGCATACCTGGACTACATGGTGGAGATGGGGATGCTGCTGGGGGGCGAGAGGAGCTCCACTCAGGCTCAGATGCAGCAGATTATGGAGTTTGAGACAGCGCTCGCAAACATCACCGTCCCACAGGACCAGCGCCGGGACGAGGAGAAGATCTACCACAAGGTCACCATCGCCGAGCTTCAGGTGAGCCTGGTGTCCAGATCGGTCCATGTACCTGTTTATGTCACAGCACCTTTGTTTGTTGAAGGATTTTTTATTTTTTATTATCCTGAGGACGTGTTTAAGGTCGGATGGAGTGTAACGCTGACCTAAGTGCTCAGAATCAGAGTGAATAACTCTGATCATCGTGGTACCTGTTAGTGGGTCTGATACATGAAGAATTACTGTATCGATCCCAGAGGCACATTCATGTGTCTGACATGAAGAGCCTGATGTCTGTAGATACGAATGATTTTCTGTATTTCTAACCCTGTTCTGATGGTTTTTCTTTAATAAAGATGTTATAAAGCGGCTGATCAGAATTTTTCAGGATGACTTCTAAAACCTTTCTTCACGCCTCTCCCGCCGTGTCCAGTCTGGCCACGATGGCTGAGCCAGCTTTCATCCAGTCGGGTGGGAGGAGGGAGAAACACGAGTGAGGGCCTCTGGGTGTTAGTCTGTATCCTAGCAACAGCTTCGTGGAGAACCTCTGCTGTTGCGCTTTACTTTCTGAGTCTTCACCAACACCTCATTACTTTGGTCGGGCAGAGAGTTGATGTTTCCCATGAAGACTGTAGGCAGAGAGGCTTCACCTTTTGATGATGCACCCTGGCACAAAGCAGTCAGGCTCAGGATCGAGGAGCTCAACACTGAGTTTCAGTTGTTGACTGGGTCTCCAAAGTCCCAGATCTCCCTCCAATCAAGCATCTGTGGGATATCAGGCAGGTGGTTATGTCATCATCCCTAATCTGTATATATAATTATTAGCTTAGCTCCTTAGTCAGACATCAGCAACTTTTCACTTTGGATCTGAGGCTCATTACAACGACGAGACCAGGGGAAGTAAAACGAAACAAGCACAAGGAACACGGGACTATCAAAGTAAAACAGGAAACAACTAGACAGAAACTCAAACCTGACACCACAGGAAATAAACAGCAACACCTAAAACCAGAGACATGAGAGGGAACAGGACAGAGTCGCCATGGAGACAGGAACAGGAAATCAATACGAAGCAACAAGAACTGAAAACAAGATGAACAAACAAAACCAAAACAAAGTGGAACCCAAAGAAAACAGAACCGGAACACTCAGCAGCTCTGAGCCTGAGTGGAGCTCCTCTCTCAGGATCATGGAAGCAGTTTGAGCCATGATGGCATCTGAAAGAATCAATCAGAGAAGGTCAGAGGTCGCTGGCAGCTCATGTTACATGTAAAAGGTCAGGCTTGATTGATGAGAACGGACGGCTGACATGTTAATGAATTCATCAGCATCCTTCACGCTGCCGCGGTGTCTTTGACTCTGACGCGTCCTCGCACAGCTGTTTCATCTTTATGATGCCGCAGTAATACAGGACATGTGTTTCATCATCAGCTGTTTCATCTTTATGATGCCGCAGTAATACACGAGATGTGCTTCATCATCAGCATCATGGCTGTGATGTCGTGGAGACCGCAGCCTCTCTCTGCCGCAGCTCTCTGTCCTTCAGGGCTGCAGATGCTTCAGGGGTCCCCATGGCGACTGTTGCCATGAGTTGTTGCTATGTGACTGCATCTCTGAGAAAGGGAGGGAGGTTAGATAACAGGATATTATATAAACACGGTTGATGTGAAGATGGAGACTTCAGCTCCTGTAACAGTCTGGACTTCATCCTGAAGAAAAGAACTTTTGGGACATTTTTATTTATTCTTATGTATTTTTAGATAAAATGTAAAATGAAACACAATGTTTGGTTTTAGGTTTTTTCTCATTGTTTTGGATGCTTCATTTCTGTTCGTTTAAGTTTTTTTCATTTTAATTACTTTTTTGTTTTTTTTTATAAAATGTTTAGTTCTGTTTATTGTTTTGGACATTTTTTTCATGCTGTGTAATCAAAAGGTACTTTCTGAAAAAGCAGACTGTGTGCAGTCGGTGTGACCGAAGCTCAGCCGCCGTTCTGAAACGGCTGCAGGTGTGAAAGTCCACACAGTCCAAAGCTCAGGGTTCGAACCCTCCGGCTGTGAGGTGGAAGCGGTGCTGACTTCACCGTCCCACCTGAACCTGTAATGAAGATGATTACAGAACAAAATCGAACTCCAAACTGCACACGAGACGTTGTTTCAGCTGCACGTCGCTGTGCAGTGCTTCCTCCCTGCAGCTCTCCACAGTTCGGCTCTTGACTTTCTGACTGTTTGAAGCTGAAGCAAAGCAGACAGCAGGGATTAGCTTTTCATCTGTGCATCTCCCCCCCGGGTGGTGCAGTCGGCTCCCACGCTGAGGCTTACTGCTGACAGAGCGGCAGGCCTGTCTCGAGTCCCAGAGCTCTGTCTCACAGACGAACAGGAGGGTAAGCTCAGGGGCAAGAAGATAAAAATATGAAGCTTAGATATCGAGAAGAAATGACTGAAGAGATTCAAACAATGTGTGCACACTTTGTCACCCTGCTCTTCTGCAGTGGCCTCCTCCCTCAGCTTCATCTTCATCTTCTCACACTCTGTTTTGCTTCCCTTCGTCTCCGCCTGAAACAGGCTGATGGGGTGTTGCTGCCACCTCGCCTGGTGGCTGTGCAGCTTTCAGCTCTGAATGATGTCACCTGCTCCCATGGATGCATCTACTGAGAATCTCAGGATGCCGATCAGAGTGACGGTTTCCTCAGTTGTTTACGGTTATTATGACTCTTATTCCTGGAGCTTCTGCTTTGATGTGTTGAATAAAGTGTTCCAGAACGTGTTCCACCTGCAGGTTCTGCTGGCAGCCAGTGACTTCATCTGTCTTATTATTGGATTGTGTTTGCTGACCTTGCACATGTGGGGTGAAGCTCTGAGTTTGGTTCTGGGGTCAGTTTTAGCCTCGTGACTGCACTGTGTCGCTCACCGTTTGCTGTTCCAGGTGCTGGCTCCGGCCGTGGACTGGCTGGATTACCTGTCGTCCTCTCTGTCTCCTCTGGAGCTCAACGACACCGAACCCGTCGTCCTGTATGCCAAAGAGTACCTCCAACAGGTGTCCGAGCTCATCAACAAAACGGAGCGCAGGTCAGCCGCTGCGTCAGGCATAGAAGCTGTGATACTTTTAATTTGAAAGCAGAGTTAGTGATGATGTTGTTCGGTTACAGCCTCTAAACTTTGTACTGTAAACATTTGCATTTCATAGTTTTTTGGTGCCACATATGAAGGTTATGAAGCTGCATCACAGACAGCCATAAGTACAGTCATATTTGAACATATTTAATGATTTCTGTGAAAGTTTAGCTTCATATTTATCAAACTTTCTAATATTTTTATGCCATTTTTTTGCACGTTATAATCTGACGCAGTGTTTGAACATGAACATCTCAAACCATTAAGGCCAAAAGCCTGAAACTTTCACAGGGCTTTCTTTCTTTCTTTTTTTAAGCATTTTTGGCCTCAGCAGAGAGACAGCAGGTGGGGGGAGACACGCAGCAGAGAGCGACAGGTCGGGACTCGAACCTGCGCCGCTGCTTTTCCGTTTATGGCCTCCTGCCACCCCGGCGCCCCTTAACTGGTCTTTCTTACCATAAAAAAGTTATTTTATATGACAAAAAATTATTTTATATGTGAAGCTAAAGTTTCACAGCCACATCCAAACGTTGCACCATAACATTTTTGGGCAGAAAATATTTAAAAAATTAGAGATTTGAAATTTGCATTTTCTGCTTTTTCTTCAGTTTTGTGAAAATTCTTCTTCATGCTTTCTTTTGAAATTCAACTATATACAAATAGGAGAAAAGGATTTAATATGTCCAGTACTTGTTCATATTGATAAACCTCTTGGCAACTTAAATGCAACTCGTCCTCGTACTCCAAGTCAGTAAACATAGATTTTTGTATTCCAATTGGCAACATCTGGAACAAATAATCTCAGCAGAAGATTCATTCGGATGGTTTGGATGCGACCGATGAAGGACAGAGGAAGAGTCGTCCAGCGTTCAAGATCCTTCTTAATTATACCTAACAATTTCCTGTAGTGGATATTGATACCCAAATATTTAATCCCCTCTTTAGGCCTAAAACCACCATGTTGTTTTACCCCCCAACATCCAATGCTTCTGTCTTTATTTATTTCGTAGCCAGGACATACCCATAAATAGAAACAATTCCCTTCAGGCCTGGAATTGATGTTGTGGGATCAGTCAGATACATTAGAACATCATCTGCATATAGTGATATTTTATGTTCTTCTGTGCCAATCAAAGCCCCTTAATTCCATCGCTGTCCCTGATGAGTTGGGCCAATGGCTCCAGCTCAAACCCAGCTGATCTGAAGCCAGTGGCTCTGACAGCCGCTGTGGGGATGAGTGTGGAGTGTGTATCCAATCTACAAATCTGGGCCCAAATTTAAATCTCTTTAACGTCTGAATAAGATATTTCCATGATACGCAGTCAAATGCCTTCTGGGCATCTAGAGATATTACAGCCGTCATAACTTGTTTTCTTTTTGGTGTGATATAATATTTAATAGGCGACGCAAATTATTACCATAATGCCTCCAAGCAGTAAACCCGGTTTGATCTGGATGTATTCGTTTAGTCGACTAGACAGGACACCCGTCACGATACGTACATCCCCATCAAGCACAGATAATGGTCTATATGAACCACCATCAGTGGGGTCCTTTCCTTCCTCGTGTACCGCTGTTACACAGGATCAGAGCATCAGAGCAGGATGGTGCCATAGTTTTAGTGTCTAAAGCAAAGTACATCCAATAAAAGTGGGGTAAGAATATGAAACATTTATGAAACTTAAACTTATGAAACCATCGGGGCAGGGACACATTAGCAGAAAAAAGTCGTATATTTGTGAGTAGGATGCATGTCGGTTTGAATAGATCAGCATACGTCCACCAACATTTTTATGCATCTGACCCGTCTTTGATATGGGCGTTTGAGAAACTGGTTGTCTATCTACTTTTGACATTATGCAATTAAAGTCCCACCCCCCAATAATCATAAGGCCTGGGCTGTACTCTGTGATCATATTGACTTGATAAGCCTCGGGACATCTTCGTTAGGAGCAAATACGTTAATTAAGGATACTGCTGTTCCATCAATTATCCCATTTACCAATCTGAATCTACCTTCCTTGTCTTTATGTATTAATGACTAATGTTCCAGTAAAATGAATTTGCATATGTATTAAAATAGCAACACACCCTTTTCCTACCAGAACAAGACCTGTTTAAGTTCTGATGTTCAACATCTGATGGCTGTGTTTGCTGTAGCAGCGCTGTGCCTTTCTTTCTTTTGATTGGACTATGCAAAGAACACGTGGGAGTTCCGTTGGTACTCAGACAGTTTTAATGTATCCATCTCACATTACAGATCTGGATTCATTCTTATGGTAAGAAAGACCAGTGACAACTTTATCTATAATAGTTTTCGAGATATTGATGTTCAAACATTTCCTTCAGGTTTCATGGTGGGGGAGGGGACCCGGCAGGTTTGCTTCCTGCTTCCTGCTCCTCCCTGCAAACCTTATTAAATGTGGCTGACTGGTGTGTGATGGGAAGTCTCTGTGTTTCCAGTCTGCTGAATAACTACATGATGTGGACGCTGGTGCAGAAGAGCGTGGTGAGTCTGGATCAGCGCTTCGAGAACGCTCAGGACAAACTGCTGGAGAGCCTCTATGGGACCAAGAAGGTACTGCTGCTGCTACAGTGATTACTGCTGTTGGTAAAGCTCCTCAGGCTGCTGTCACCTTCTGACCCGCCATGTAGTGGATAACTCAGACTTAGTTGTGCCATCATGCCAGACTCTGGCTGTCTTGTTCAAGCTGAGGAGGCTACATCTTAGCTGGTGCTGTTTTTTAGGATAACACCAGTCTGTAGCTGCCTCACTGGTTCTAACTGGTTCTAGCAGGTTGTAACAGGTTGTTTTGTCGTAGTCCTGCACCCCGCGCTGGCAGACCTGCATCGGGAACACTGACGACACCCTGGGCTTCGCCCTGGGAGCGCTGTTCGTCAAGGCGACGTTCGACAAACACAGCAAAGAGATCGTGAGTCACTGAACTGTCCCCGCCTTCACGAGCAGCGGCTCTGGCTCTGCTTTGAGCTCACCGGCCTGTCTCTTACAGGCTGAGGAGATGATCAATGCCATCCGGTCGGCGTTTAAAGGAGCTCTGGACCAGCTCGGGTGGATGGACGACCAGACGAGACAGGCTGCAAAGGACAAGGTACTCACACACAGTCACAGCGTGAGGGCAGCCTGAAAGTTGGTGGCTTTTGGATAAACTGTCCTTTAAAGTCTTGTCATGGAAAAACCTTCTAAACACGGGGTCAGGGAAGGCACTTCGAGAGATAAAGTCATTTATTATGCATTTCACTGTAAATAATGTCAGAGAAGGTTTGTCTGGTTTGATTGGTTTGCCTCTGCTCCTCGTTAGGCCGATGCGATCTATGATATGATCGGTTTCCCAGAATTCATCCTGGACCCCAAGGAGCTGGACGATGTTTATGACGGGGTGAGTGAACGCTGTTACATCACCAGTTCAATAAAGCACGACTGCGCTCACGTAACTGCATGATGGTGGTGGTCCCGCCCCCTGCTCCCAGACAGCCAATCAACAGCTGGACCAGGAAGCATGACACAGTTTTTCTCTCCTGCAGTCTACATGATGACCTCGTAAAGGAGCGCTCAGACAGATAGCAGTCATCAGCTGGGGCGCACATGCATATGAACACATAAAATAACATTAAAAATCCTGATTTTTGATTTATGAGCAAATAATATACTGAGTGTCAGATTCCAACAGCATCTCCTCACAGTCTGACTGCCTGCATCCACGTTGGCTGGTTCGGCAGCTCATCAGAACTTCTGGACTCATCTGCATTTTTCACTGTTTATGAAGCAACCAGTGTGAGGTTCATGTGGAGGAAGACCTGCATTGTTTCCCCCGCCCGTGTGAATGGGTCTTCTCGTGGTGCTGTGCTG
>VOQJ01033845.1:53987-74734 GCA_015052665.1 Apistogramma diplotaenia | reverse complement strand
TAAAAAAAAAAAACACAAATATATAGCACTGCTGTTTGTATTGCTGGACAGCATAATCAATTTCTAAAATCATTATTAAAAATCTGCAAAGTAACTACTAAATATAGCTCTCGTTTCCTTCCAAAATACATATGAGGGCAAGTGTAAAGTGAAAAAAAAAATACTTTTATAGTTTTAATCTATCACTCCTCTGATTGTTGAGGTTTTCTCTTTATTACTGTGGGGTCTTTACAATATTAAGTGCCTTGGGGTGACTGTTTTTGTGATTTGGTTCTATATAAATAAATTTGAACTGGTCGTTAGTGTGCACACTATACATTTTCCAGCAAATGATTTTATTCATCGTTAAATTTAACTTCACCTATTAGTGTGAAGTTAACATATGCAAAAACATATGCAAATAAAGCAAGTTCATAGAAGTGGACCCATTATGCATTCCTTCGTTTCTGTCATATACATATAACTGGATTATGTTACAATGACAGATGCTCATAATAAACACAGCCAAACTTTCAAATAATGAGGTTGTTGTGAGCCAAAAGCTCGGGATTTAAGCTGCTCTAAACCCCAAGTTTCATACACTTATCCACTCTTGACTTTGTGTGATTTCAGTCAGAGTGGATATTTCCAACATAGGCTGTTCAACCCGTCTGTGAGAGAGTGGCAGCCAATCAGATGAAAGCTGGCTTAAAGGGAGACTGAAGTCTTGTAAAATTGCCTTATTTCACAAAGACGTTGAACTGAGCAGTTGCAACAAGGATCAATATACACTATATGAACCAAAGTACTGGGCCACACCTTTTATTCTTTGAATTCAGGTGTTTTGCTGCAGGTGTATAAAATCAAACACGTAGCCGTGCAGTCGGCCTTTACAAACATTTGTGAGACAGTGGGTCGTTCTACAGTGCTCATTAATCTGAGCTTGGTACTGTAATGGGATGCCACCGTTGCAACAAGTCAGTTTGTGAAATTCCTTCCCTTCTAGCTATTCCACAAGCAACTGTAAGCGGTATTTCTGCAAAATAAAAAGTGTGTAGGAACCACAGCAACCCAGCCATGAAGTGGTAGACCAATTCGTTACAGAGTGGGGTCGCAGAGTCACAAACTTCCTCCAGCATTAAGAACAGCACAAAAACTGCGAGCTGGGATCTTCACGGTGCTACTTTCCATGGCTGAGCAGTTCTTTAAGGTGTAATGTGTAGGCGGCCCAGTAATTTGTCCATATAGTGTATAGCTTATTAAAGAGTGCAAAAATCAAAATAATGATCCATAAAAGATCATAATAGACCCCCTCTACAGCTGGAGGGAGCAGCAGGCTACCTTTTTTTTTCCCTGCTTACCAGAGATGTCTTGTAGTGTCTCTACAATTTTATTTGGCTAGTTTAGATTAAAAAGGAAATAAAATCTCTCTTAAGTGAAGCCTCACTGGTCACTAAACTTTCCAGATCACATTTCCTGCTAGGACTGGAGCATCGCTTCAAAAAAAATACACACAACCACACAATTTTTACAAATGCACACTTTTTTTTTTTTTTACACACATGCAAGTATTATTCCCACATTGTTAAAATTACCCAGTTCTTAAGACTAGTAATACTCTAGTACATGCGCTTATATAAATTCTAGAAAATGCTCAGATACTATACAATATAAAGGCATAGTGCACATAAAAAAATGAGTGCTTTGAGCAACTGTGTTTTCGCAGTGAGGATAGAGTGACCTGTGAGTGTGAACCACAAACCTGCAAATTAAGAAAATAGACTAAAGAGAAAATCCAAGAGATGGCAATGACACTCTTTGGCATTAAAATTTTCCCACTGTGTCGTTCTGCTGGCTCAGAATGTCACTCACATCTCAATAATTCCCAACAAATTAACAGAAGCGCATGCACTGTCACTCAGCACACCTTTCTCACGGCTCCTTTCTGCCACAAAAATGTTCAGAGTAGAAAACACTGTGTTCACCACGGCTCATTAAGTATTATTATTAAGTGCTCAACCACAAATATTCCAAGCATCCCGTTATGATAGAATGAAAACACCCAAATCGGAATGATATCAGGGTTGTGTGCTCATAAGCAAAAGGTTATTTTCCCTCTAAAACTACTGTTACATTGTTACATTTAAGCCAACAGCGTAAGTAAATACAGTATGGAAAAAAAAAGGAGCAAAAGAAATGAAATAAAAATGCAATAAATCCAAATAATGTCACATATTTGGTATATTTACATTTGTTTGTACATGTCAAGAAAAGGCACTGCTGAAATCTCGTGATCTTTGAAGAGTTTGTCGAATTAAACAGAGCACAAATGTTATTTTAAGAGCAACATTAAGTGTTAAGTGAGAAACGTTAAGTGTCTTGAGATATGGAATGCAATTTAGAGCTAATTTGAAAATGTGACACATTTAAAGCTAAAAGGCACAAGCCACCCTAACTCCACACTTTAAAAAAAAACAACACAAGCACACTATTTAACTATTAAGGTACTGATGATGATTTATTTTTATTTTTTTGCAATGCTTGTTCTATTAATTTAAAGTTCAGATTAAGAAACAGTGGATTGGTGAAACCATTTTTGCAGCTGAGCACACAATCCTTTAAAAAGAAAACAGCAACAGAGAGAAAATGTAAAAGTAGCAGAGGTGAAAAATGTTCCGACATTATAGGAAAGGGGAATGTAAAAAGCGCAGGAACATGTTTATGAAATACTTTTGGTGCACTGCCGTTTGCATTTACAGTGCTGTTACGTAGATTAGCTTTCATGCCACTGAAAGTAAGAAGCGGTAAAAGCGTCCAGCAGTTTGCATCCAGTAATGTCCTTTAAACAACAGAAAGTAGATAAGACGCCTCAGATAAAAAGTTCAAGTTTTGTGTAACAATTCAAACTATTAAACACATTTTATTTGTGACATTCCGCTTTGATCAGCCATGTCCTAAAATCGCAATCAACTAACACACAGTGTAATCCATAGCACACCTAGGCAGTTTTATTCTCTAATCCATCTAAAAAAAAAGAAAAAAAAAAAGAAGAAAAATCACGATTTAAGACACTCTATAGGTACACCAGTGTTTTGCAGGATCCATTAAAAATACTCACTAAACACGGTTTGAGCTCCTACAAGAATCTGGATCATGTGCGGAGGGGCACAAACACTAGTAGCAGTTAGCCTATGATGCCGCAAGCATGCTGATTAAATGTAGTGAAAAGCATCAGGCCTCAGTGCTGAGGCAATACAGAGATCTGAACTGAGGCCGGAGGAAAAAGCTAACAACTTTCCCCCCACCAAAGCCCGTTCTTATTTGTAAACCTGCAATTTCAGTCATTTGAGTAACTCATAGGCACCTCCCCTTATTAAAGCCTACCTGATCCCACTATACAGGCACACGGACACAGACACACACACACTGCATAAGAGCAATACACTCACACAGGGACTCACAGCTCAGCCTCGTGTGCCTTTTAGCCCGTACTGATTAGCTCCTGTTGTGCCTTTCGTGAAGGTTTTTCTGGTTTTCAAGAAGAATATGGGCACAGGCTCTGCAGGATTTCAGCTTCGCTTGTCACATATTTTGACGTTTCACACAATTGTTGCTTTTCTCTTTAATAAAAGGCAAAAATATCATAGCAAAACATAGTTTAAAAAGTAAACCTGTAACAAAAAAAACTTTCTAATTTACAATTTTCCCTTTGTGTTGTTATTCCCTTATTTATAAAGGCTTTGTCTACATATTATTCTATTCTAAAGGCACTTAAAAAGACATATCAAAGAAAGATTCCAAGATTAAAGGTTTAAAGATAACCAAATAAGTTAAT
This sequence comes from Apistogramma diplotaenia, assembly GCA_015052665.1. Classification (NCBI taxonomy): domain Eukaryota; kingdom Metazoa; phylum Chordata; class Actinopteri; order Cichliformes; family Cichlidae; genus Apistogramma; species Apistogramma diplotaenia. The sequence goes on along the minus strand of VOQJ01033845.1, from coordinate 70,920 downwards.
GGCAAGCGACGTTTTGGTCAGCTGTCACGTTTTCCCTTTTCTTGTGCGGTCCTGCCCGAGACCACCTCGATAACATCAGCCGCTGGTGAGCCGTTTTCACACATGAATCCCATCAGGACATATGCAATTGTCCTTTCTCACGTGCAGCAGGTGACAGTTCACTTCACGCTACTGGAAATGCTCCCCTCTGGTTTGGCTGAAGGTGCTGCTTTGTTTAAGAGTGTGCAGGAACCACACATAACGTCCATTCTTTGCTGGGAATTCTGCTCTAACATAGGCTCATTTGGAACATCACGTACATTTTGCGCTCGGGAGCTAACGGCGGCAAACCAATTTGAATGTCTGACCAGACATTTGCGCTCCTATATGCAGCTCCATCGAGTATTGTCTATTAAAAATTCTGTACTGTGGTGCATGTGTGAAAACGGCTATATATATACACACACAAAAAAAACCCACGTGCTTCTTAGCTGGTGAGACGAGACCTCAGGGTCTTTTCACATCCTCCCTCCCCAGCTGAAACAGGACCAAATGTACAGTGATTCTACCTGTGCCGACTGGCAGGAACGTGAGCTTAAAGGGTAGAGGGTCGATGGTGAAAGCGCCACTGTTGCAAATTTCTAGAGTCTAGTTAAGTCGCCAACATTACCACCAGAGTCTTTCTCATAATTGTCCTTCTTGATATCTTTCAGGGGATTTGTTGACCTTTGGGATGTATCTTGCTGGGCTGAGATGTAAAGTTGTTTGCTATCTGACAAAGGAGGGGGTCCTTCTAGATTGGTTATGTGTATAGATGTCAGGCCAGTGTGAGACTTTGATCGCCTCGCAGCAGACGTTTCTGTGTTGGGGCGTCTTTCACGGCTGTCTACCTCTTTGACGTGAGTAAGCCCTGTTGTACTAGGGGAACCAGTGCTGGCACTGGGTACCATAGTATTAGTACTACTTGCAGTCGTGCTGGTTGCAGGGACCATGCTGGCGATTTCGTCAGTGGGTGAACGCCCAATGCTACCATCCACCTGTGCTCGGATCTCCGGTGAGACCGAGAGCTGGTACTGAGGCACAGGGCCGCTGTCACTGCTTTTAGGATAGAGGAAAGTCTTCATCTGACCTTTTCCCTTGACATTAACTGTTCCACGATAATCAAACTCGTAATCCATGCCACTGAGCACGCAGTAGCTCTCTTCGCTGACCTGGACACGACACTCCACGCCTGTTGTATCCATCCTGCTGGCAATGTTGACGGTGTCGCCCCAGATATCGTAGAGAAGCTTGGTGGTGCCGATCACGCCTGCTGTTAGCGGCCCGTGATTGAATCCGATACGGAGCTTGAAGCCAAACCCTAGCATGTTCTTGTTAAAGTCATCCACCACATGCATCATTTCGAGAGCGAATTCGAAAAGAGCTCGGAGGTGGGCGTGAGGATGTGCTGCGTCTGCGCACTGCTGAGCATTGAGCCCTGCCGCTGCCATGTAAGTTGCACCGATGGTCTTGATCTTTTCGATATTTGTAAAGACAGGCTTCCGCAGGAGCTCATCAAAGTCTCCAATTAGCTCATTGAGAACACGATAGCATTCCTTACCTCCTTCATAGCTTTCTTCATAGAATTCACTGAAGTTAACGATGCTGGCAAATATTACACCCACGTTGTCGTGGTTCTTGGAGTAGCTCTGGGTAACCTTGAGCTGCTCGGCCACATGTATGGGTATGATATTGCGCAGCAGCCAGTCGGCCTGGTCCCTCATGTTCTGGATCTTGATGCGGTGTTGATCGGCTTCCACGTTGCCGTGGTAATGCAGGCGGTAACTGACCTCAAATTCACGATTAAGAAACCAGACAAGGAGAAGGAGCAGGAAAAAGGCCACACAGGCCTCACGGCCCAGAAGGTCCTGTGGGTCGGACTGTGGGACCAGGTCTAGCGGGCTGTCCGACACGGCGGCGGAGGCATCGCTGTTGTTGCTGCTGTTGCTGTTCTGGCCATCAGACCTGATTGAGAAAGTGAATAACAAAAGCAGGAGAAAAAAGGAAGATCAGAATAAATATTTTGCTTGTTAAGAAATATGCAGCTACTGTTGTTACAAATAACAAAATGCAGCTGCATAAGCATTTATTATAAACTCAATGCGCCTCACCAAAATAGAATTCTGGCAGCTCAGTGGCACAGGAGCTCGGAGTCTGGCTGGTGTCCCTTGTTGTGTCTTTATTTCACCCATTTAATCTCAATTCTTTATAACTATCTATTGAAGGCATAGTGTGTTTTCTTTTATTTTGTGTAGTACGATTTATTTTTTTACTTTTTTTTGATAGTGAGAGATAAATGTGGGGAGAAAGCAGGAGACTGACATGGGTTAAAGAACCTGCTTGGATTCATATCTGGCCCCCTTCAGTTGAGACTTAGCCCTGGTATAGTCTGCAGAGTGAGCTATAGGGGAACCCTCTTTGTCCTGTTTTAATCTGAACTGACAAGTGAGAAATAATGTCCTTCAAAACATCAACAATAATCATACTTACCAGAAAAACAGACTCTTAGCAACACTGAAAGAGAAGAAACAGAAGCAATGCTAGTTTATGAATCAAATACATCAAGATCTCAAAGACAATCCATGAACAAGCTTAATGGTGCTCCTCACATTATCCCTTACATAATGTGACCTCGTCAAATAACCACGTCATTTGGGTAAAAAAAAAAAAAATACTGTCAGCGCAGAACTAACCCGTCAGTGTATCTATGGTGTGAATCATAAAGTTGAAAGTTGGCCGCCCGCCCACTGGTGCTGGCTGGTTCCTGAATCACTTGGATTAATGAGTTGAGTCTTCCTACTGAATCATGAATCATGAACCTGAGGTCTCCAGTAACCCGGATCATATGAATCCTCTGACTAACTGCTGCTAACTACAAAAGGCGAGTGAGTGACAGCGGAGCAGCAGACTTACTGAAAACACTGACTCAGGTTCTTCAGCTCAACTTGGTCACTGATGGTCAGTGATTTAAGTACATAAGTTAAATATTCCAACAACTAAATCCTTAAACACACTGGTGTTCTTCATATAGCTGATTTTATGTGCATGGGGACAATACCAAAGCAGCTTTTTTGGGCCGAGTTAAAAAAAAACCAAAAACATCCAAAAAACGTCCTTTTATGTCTCCACAGTAAAAAGTTATATCATACCTGCAGGGGGTGCTGAAGAGCAAAGCAAGCAATGCCAGTCCCACCAGTGTTGCTAGTGTTGAGCGCATCCAGTAGCTGAGCTGGCAGAAGTTACAATACTGGATAATCGCTATGATGACAGCACAGCAGATGAACATAGTAAACTGGGAAAAACATGGGAAAGAAAACAATATCAGTCAAAAAAAAGTGTAGTGCATAACATAAACAATACTAACTACACAACTGCCAGGCAACTAAAAGACACAATAAATTCAGAGATGCAAGCATTTCTAGTACTGCAGCCGTACAGATAAGGTGCTTTCCTGGTGAGGAGCAGCACTTGATCAAACAGCAGCAGCAGTATTTAACATACGATCCTGTTTTTTTTTTTTTAAAAAAGAGATAAAATAAACATGAAACTCTAGTGCACCTGAATGGAAAGATGCATGTCACAAGTAACATGGGAGAATACTGCCACAGCAGGCAGGGACACCAGGACGGCTCCTATAAAGTGGCGTGCTATCCAGCCTGAGATGGCTGTCATCAGCATCCGAGTGCACCTCAGCACACTATCCAGATAGAAGGCCATACTGCAGAGGAAAAAACAGAGCATTGACCAATGATACAGATGTCATGTCAGAGATTTCTATAGACATGAGTGTCCTTTCTGACTCCATGTGATCCCCACCTTGAATAATAAACTGGACCTTACATGGACCTTTTTGTTAAGGGTCTTCATTTCTACTTTCTTCATGCACTCACATGTCTCACTGGCCTGATAGTTTAAGACCCTAAACTGCATTCAGTATCTCACCGTATGGATATTAGCAGAGCCAGAGCCTCCAGCACTGTGGCTACAGCTGTCAGACTGAGTGCCGGTGTTGATAGGTTCTGCTGGGTAACGAGTGGTTGAAGGAAACAGGCCAGTGAAAGAGCCAGAAATACTAAACAGCACAAGAGCATGTCCAGGAAGGAACTGAATGTCGGGCTGGCAAATGTCTGTACTGCTGCTTGGGTCTCCACCTGTGAGGAGGAAAGAAAGGAAACAGAAAAATAATATTATGAAGATAAAAAAAAAAATTCTTATTTAGGGTTCATTAGGGTTCATAAATAAGAATAAGGTATTAGAGGAAATCTGTCTTAATAGTGATAGTGTTTTGAGAAACCTAACCAAAGGGCACTCACAAAAATTAATTTTTTTTGAAGATGAGTCCCACTAGAACGAGTTGAAAATTAAAATAAACAATAATTGAACAAGTTTAATAAGCCTTAAGCCTCAATAAACCTCAAGTGTAATCAATCACAATTTAATTGTCAATTAGACTAGCAGGAGCAGCAGCCATGTCCTTAAGATGCACTTCTGATGATACACCAGCAGAGGGCCTCGCAACCTAAAACAAAACAGCTTTTAAGGTCCTGCAGTGATTCCTCTTTGCCGCAGTCTTGACCAGTCTGGTCATAACGCAGCACTACTAGGCTACCCAGACACATACAAAGGAGAAATACATGAATACGCAAGAAGATAAATATATAGAAATTCAAGCGAGCATACTGTGCATGCTCATATAAATAACTGTCAGACCTCAGTCAGACCAAAGGTAACTACATTAGCTCACAGCACACACAGGTAAACTCAGAAAGACATGAACATATGGGCATCATTTCATCACACACAAACACGTACCTCCTCCTGGTAGCTTATCCGGTAAGCAGACTCCAGGCTCCTCTCCAGGAAGGTGAGGCTCAGCTTGTTTATTGGAGGCTTGTAAAAATAGTCCTTCATCAGACTGTAACAGACACAGAAAGTTAAGTGTTTTAATTACCTACAAATCTTACTGAAACATCTCATTAAGCCATTTTCACACGTTCAACTGCAAGCCCCGAACATTTTGTAGCTATTACCCAAATGAGATGCACGTGAGAAGAAAATCTTAAATTTTAATGTTAAGAGAAAAAAAATGCTCACAGCCTTCCCACAATGTATCTTAGGGTTAGGGTTAAATTGCATTTATCTAATAGGAGTCAGAGAGATCCACAGGGTTCTGTGCTGGGACCAATACTTTTTATGCTTGCATGCCTCCCTTAGCAATATTAATAGGAAACACTGCATGGATTTAAATTGCTATGCAGATGATACCCAGATCCAGATTACTTAAACTACAGACATGTCTTAAAGACATAAAGGACTGGATTTCCTGCATTTTTCTTCTTCTCAATACAGACAAAATTAAAGTTACTGCACTTGGCACTAACACAGTGTCCAACCAGATCTGTGGCATTATCTTGACCTCCAGCAGCACAGTGAGAAATCCTGCCATCATTTGTGACCAGAATCCTTGAATTCACACGAAACAAATGCTGTGTAGGACTGCTTTCTGTCATCTGTGCAATATTGCTAAAGTTGTTGCAGAATGAAAAACATTCGGCACAAAGCATTTGTTGTTGTTCCATCCATATTGTTAAGATTGTAGTATTGCAATTACTTATTATCAGGCTGTTCTAAAAGTTCTCCTGAAAAGTTTTCAGTATCATATCTTAAAGCTCCCACAGACGGGACACCGTCTGATTAATATTTGCTCATGAGAATATTGCAGGTAACTGTCTATTGAATTAACAGCGAGCAAATGGGTGTCATGTGTCCTGCTGTCTTCATGTGAGTGACTGTCAGGAGATCATGAGTAAATACACTTAAAGATGGGCTCCTTCTGTCACGATTACCTGTCTTCCTTGATAACATCCACAAAGTGAGCGTCACTCCTCTCCCTGAAGTTCTTGGATCGCAGAGGTAAGAGTGCCGAGTGATCCATGCCCATGGCTCCTCCACTCCACGTCTTCTTCTCCTTCTCCTGCAGCATCTCACAGAGTGACGTCTGACTGTTTGTCAAGGCTTCTAAGTGAGGACTAAGCAACCCGTTGAGAGCCTTGGGGTTGCACCCTGCAGAAACTGCTGGGGAGGACTTCAGGTTTGAAGGATCCTAAGGTGAAAAGGTGAAAGAGGTACTGAACCTTACAAAGAAGAAGATATGACAGCGATTTGGAAATGGGTCAAAAATAGTATGATGGAAATAGGAAATAGTGCTTCAGCTGCACCAATTTAAATGTGTGTCTCTGTGGCACAGTTCATCTGGGACTCGTGGAGTTCTACTTCTTTGAACTATTTTTGAGACCTTTTTTAGCTGCCCGTGTACGTGTAAACGACAGATCACGGTGTGCCAATATTTGCTAGAACTATAATGTCACAAAGCCAGACATTTAGACAGTTTTATGTTTGTTTTGTTGCTTGCTTTGTTTTTTCATGTTTGGTTAAGGTGGCATCAACGGGCTAACCTTGCCGCTCTCTGTCTTGTGGTCGTCATGGCAGCCATTGTGTACCATGCCTTCTTCCGGGACCTGATCCTCCCCTGATATCAGGGCCACACTGCAAGAAAGACAGGGGGACTGCAGGGTGATGGGACGGGGAGGACGCAGGAGGAAATGGAGCGTATGGGAGCAGAGCACAAAGAAAGAGAATTCACGGTGAGCGATGCAGATCAAGCAGAGCAAAAACACGAGAAGATACACCCGTGTGATACAGCACTGCTGCGAGAGCAAAAGAAATAAAATGAAGCAAACTGAGAATGCTTACAAGCCTTTAATTCATGTAACAAAATCTGAAAAACATCAAATTTGTTTCATTTCATTTTTTTTTTGTTGTAAAAACAGAGATTGCACTCAAAGAGTTAACAGGAGGTGTGTAGGAGGTCTGCACTGGCTCAAGGTCTTCATTTTCATGTGAGCGTGTCGGTGAGAATGAGAGATCTGTGTGGTATGGCTGACCATGACACAGAGAAGAACAAGGTACTCTGAAGTAGTACTGCAAAGCACAAACAATGTAAAGATGTAGAGACTACAAATAACAGGCACCTACATATGAAATTAAACATGGAAACATTTACGACCACAGCAGCCTTTCATGTTTCATCCTTTCACCGACTCACAGTTATTAAGCTTTTGTCTTTTTCTAAGATGCCTGATCCTTCCTCCTGTTACCACACGTGGATACCATATGTTGGGAGCCAACCCCATTCCCACCCCCACCTCGTCTACCAGTCACATCCTTTCCTTTTTTCACTACTCTCACCTGTCCGGATGGAGGTGAGAGACTCGTGCCGGGACCGTGGGGTTCAAAAGGATGATTAATTTGGGTGAATATATGCTACAGCAGTACAGGTTTTTGAGGCTAATTAAAAAAAGAAATAATCAGTTACAGGGTTTTGATGAGAATATTATGGTGATACAATTTTGGAAGCAAATGAAAAACTTTCCCCCCCTGAAGGCAGAAATAAGGAGAACATGGTGGATAGACACACAAGTAGGGCCATAAATATTTGGACGGTGGCACAGTTTTTGTAATTTTGTCTCGGTGCACCGCCACAGAGAGTTTGAAATCAAAGAACCAAGGTGTGATTGAAGTGCAGACTTTCAGCTTTATTTCAAGCAGTTTAACCAAAGTATTTGGTTTATTTATACACACCACTGGACAAACTAAAATCATTTTAAATATGAGAACTGCTTTGTTCTGCGACCCCTGGACGTGACTGCAGCCGCCTTCTGTTGCTGCTTATCTGTGCGTCTCTGCGTTCAGTTTTGTTTTCATTAACTGGAAATCATGCTCTGCTGGGCTGGGATCAGGTGGCTGCCTTGGGCATCAAAGAATATCGCATTTCTTTGGCTGAGAAACTCTTTTCGCAGTACGCGCTGAGTCATTATCAATCAGCCCTGCGAAGTTCTGTCCAATCAGATTTGCAGCATTTGGCTGAATCCGAGCGGAGAGTATAGCCTCGTACACTTCACAATTCATTCTGATGCTTCGATCAGCAGTCGCATCATCAATTAGCACTAGTGACCCAGTTCCACTGGCAGCCGTGCACGCCCATCACCTCACCGTGTCTGACAGATGTCACGCCTGTTCCTTTCATCATTCTGGTAAGTAAATCTTGGTTTCAAAGGGGGCTTCTGAAGTCATTTTTCTTAACCACGGCAATAATTCATTACTTGTCTTCTGTGGCCTTTCAGGCCTTTTTGGTGCTGCTGAGCTGACCGGTGTGAAACATTCTGTTTAAGAATATACCACACTGCTGATCTCTGTTTTTTATTATTTTGCTCCCTGATGGGGTGTTTTTGTTGCATAACTGATGTGATGAGATGATCTCTCTTGTCTTTGTTATGACTCATAGTCTTTAGAATTGAATATGCACTAAAGTGCTGTGCAAATAGAAGCATATTGGATACAAGTGCACCAAATATGAAGAGGCAAATTAACAGATGCTCAAGGTTAAACTTGTGTAAAGATGTGGATGTTTTGCATGGCACGGATCAAAGTAATGTTTTTTCACTCCTTTAACAGAAGACAATAGAAAACTCAAGAAACTCAATGCATGCAAAAAGAAAAAAAAAAAGAAAATATTTATCAAAGCTCCTGATACACCCACACGAAAACACGGAGCAAAGATGAACATCAAAGAGAGTGAGGCAGAACACAGAGCTCAGTGTTCTTCCTCGGGCACTGTAGATGTCCGATGATAGATAATCCCAGGAAAATAGTTACATATTCAACAACATAGCTGATTACCTCAGGGACAGCTATGCACATACCTTTGCTCTGTCTTGTGAAAGGGTGCAGGCCGACGGGGCTCCATCAGGCGTGTGCGCTCTGGACGTGGGACCGCAAGGATCTGCTTGCTCCATCCCAGCAAATCCCATCTGGGAACAGGCACAGAGGGCGTGAGCCTCCATCTTCCTGCCAGAAATCAGATAGGTCTTTAGGCCTGAAGAGAAAGCAGAAAGAAATAAAGAAAGGTTATTATTACTAGATGCAATTGGAACAAGCCTGAGTTGGGTTTAGTCATTCCTTTGTGTATAAAAGTACTGGCAGTTTGTGGAGTTGTTTGAGGATTCAGCCGAGGATCAGTTCCCAGGATGAGGTCCCTCAGTGAATTAATTAAGGAGGATTTAAAGAGGAAGAAGCACTAAATGTCAATCGCTCCCATGTGGAAAACCCAAGGGCACGGGAATGAGTCTCTTTTGTTTCGAGACACATTCACAAAAGGTATCATTTTTGATGCATTTGGAAAAGGTCTTTGCATTTTGCATTTAGTTAAATAATAAAAACACAATGCTGAAAAGGCTGGAACTTTGAAACCAAGCAACATCATCAGGTGTGAAAAAGTGAAGCCAAGGTAAAATTTTAAAAAAAACTGTAGCTTCTGGAATGACGAATCCTGGCTGGTCTCATCAAAAATGGCCAAAATGCAAAAATAGTAGCTCGCAAAGTAATGACCAATGTCACAATGTCACATTCATCTTCTATAGTCTAAGACTGAAAAAGACAGCCGAGACTTCTTTTAAAAATCATCCTCATACATATCTCTTCCTTCTATCCTTCTTGAGCTTGACCTTCTCCATAATGAGAAAATTCATCTTTCACATTATGTGCATGTGCATGTGAGTGTGGGGTTCGTGTATTCTTGTCCGCTGACCATGAAACAGCCAAATATTTGAACACCTGCTTCCTCCCACCTCTATCAACATGTCCATTACTGCTGAAAGTTACCTATATACATGTGCAACCCTTTAACCAAAATCCAGCCACCTGAACTAAGCGAGACATGACAAAACTGGGAAATGCAGAGATGAGATCATTTAGTTTTAGTTACTTACTCCACAGGTAAGATGGTATATTTCAGTCCTTTAATACAGACTGCAAAAACATGCCTCACTTTATGCTTGTTTTGTGCCTGACATTGCTTGTATGATAAACGCACAGATAGATTTTTAGGGTTTAGCCAAAAAACAAGGAGTTTTCAGCGACTGCACAAGTGTGTGTGACTCGACTTTACATTTTCCCTCCTCTCTGTTGCGACATGCCACAGCCACACTAACAGGTTATCTGCGTATGTTTGTCAGTAGCATAGGTAAGTACCTGCAACTGTGTGCTTAGCCATATAATTCAGCTGTCAGCAAAGCTGCAGCCTCAGGCTCTGAGCATTGTCTGTGCTAAGTACTTCAGACAGGCCCGCCACTGGCTCTGCTAAGCCACCCTGGGGCTCCACGCTCTGAGACATACACACACAAACCACACATATGGCACAAGGGAACAAAGTCTCAGTTTAAGATGAACACACAGAAACAAAATTTAAGGGACAAATACGACGCAGACTCAAAAATACGAACGCACGTGAAGGGACAGACGTACTGCAACGAGACACTCACAAACACAGCACCGCTAGTAAAACACACATATACAAAGTAAGCCGGAGTATAGATGGATGGCTTCACTGTAGCTGGGGAGATAGACAGGTGGGTGAGATGATTCAAGGATGGGAAATGAAGGCAGTAAACAGCAGCTACAATGAAGCAATTCCCTGCATCAGTGATGCAGAATGGCACAGCAGATGAGGAGAGGCAGCAGGAAACTGAGGAGAGCTTTTGACTGCCTCTGAAAGTGAAAATGTGTGAGAGTGAGTGTGTGAGAGTGACTGTGTGTCAAAGACAGATCCAGGGACACAAACACACACAACACTCATACACAGCGTGACTGATTTCATTAGTTTGCTAATCAAATCCTGCCTCCCATTATGACACACCGTCTTCTGCTTGCGCTCATGGGTCAACAAGGTTACCCCCCCCCCCTCTTCTCTTTCTCTTTCTGGTTCTCCCGTCTTCTCCTCAATATCTCTGAAGAAGAACTAAGTTCCAGTGACATAAAGTCTTCTCACAACTTTCTCAGATAATCTTGGAATGATGTACTTAAGGAAGAAAACGAGGTAGAGCGTGGTGATGTAACTGTTGCCTTGCCTTTTCACTGAAATTTTTACAACCACAGACTGTGAGCTTTTGATTCAGAGCGCGTGCCACATTTTTATCATTTATTAATATATTTACAGTCAATATAATGCAAATCCTGCAGTGAAAAGCGACGGTGCCTGCTGAGTAATAATAAAACTGTATATTATGGGGGACCAAGCTAAATTCATCTCAACAGAAATCCCCCAGACCATTTAGCCTCTATTCCCCAACACTTATTAAAGATAATGAGGTATTTCAAGATGGAAAATGTGTGCAGCAACAATACCACTATTGATCGACTCTTACTGCACTTCAGAAAAAGTCAGGGTGATGCATGTTTTGCTTTCTATACCACAGCAGATGGTCTGTTAGTTTATGAATGCTCGCAGAGTCTTATTTAAAGAGGTGATGCAACACAGTAGCAATCGTGCTCCTGTCCCAACACTGTTAAATGTGTTGCTGGAATCAAAATTTCTCTCTCTAGTTGAATTTATGAAAATAAATAAAGATCACACAATTTGACAGGCCAAATCCAGCAAAGGCCTGACAGGACCTGAGAGATCCATCTGGCTCTTGAGTTGCTCCACGTACTGTTCACTGAAGCCTCATCAGAAATGATCTCAGTTGAAGGGCGGCTGTCAAGAAGCCATTCTTCAGGAAGGATAACAAGGAGAAAAGGCTGAGGTATGCAAAATTACAAGGACTGGACTGAAAATCCCCAGAGTCTGGACCTCCGTCAACATTCCTGAAGCAGTGTGGGATCATCCTGACAGAGAACAGAACAAAAGGCAGCCGACATCCAAAGAACAGATTTGAATGCCCTTTAAGAAGCCTGGAGGACTATTCCTGAAGACTACTTTTTTTTAAAAATTACTCAAAAGCTGCCAGAGAGAGTTCAGACTGTTAAAGAATACAGGTGGTCATAGCAAATATTGACATTCAAGCTTGTTAGAGCTGTGCAAACCACCTCACATCTCCCAACCGTCAAGAGCGGAGAGGAGCGACATGAACAAACTGCTCAGGCTTGCAAAGTTTCCAAGTTTGTTATCAGTGTGGCTACATGAGGTTTTATGCAGCTACGTGTTATTCGCGTGCCTGTTCCTGACCATTTGGGGACAATCTGTCATCTAACCTTGGAGCAGCTGAAATTGCACTGTCAGCCAGTAGACTGTGGCTCCGATAAGCAGCTGGATACACAGCCCACTTCATACAACAGGGCCCGGTATCTTCAGATTATAGCTGTGCTCTAAAGTCCTTGTGGCAGGATAAAAGGTGAGGAAACCTCTTGTTTCTTTCCTGCCATGTAGATTTTCAATGCATCTGTCACCCGGTGCGCATTTGTTTGATGGTCTCTTAAGCAGGTATGTGCATGTGTTGGCCGTTCTGCATGTCCCATGACCTTGGGTTAATTGAAGAGCATCATTGGTGGCTGCCTCTGGGCGGTATGGAACTTGAAGTGTCCTGTCTTGTGCTATCAGCTGACAGGGAACAGTAGATAACCTTTCCCCATGAGAGCCTAGTCACATTATCTCCCTCTCCAAGCCCTTTTGTTCAGGACAGAGGAGAGTGAAATGAGAAAACACTTTGCAAACAAATAACATCATCACCCCTGCTCCTCCCTTCCTCTCACCTCTTCAAAGCACATCCAAGCTCTCATGGGACAATAGCCACCCCTGAGTGTCTCGGTGCAGAGGTTAGGTGTGACAAAATCACATAAGGGATAAAAAAGATGAATGAGCCCCTGCGAGACACACACACACACACACACACACACACACACACACACAGCTGTGGTCATTTCAGGCTCTCTAAATGCATCCATCCAATAGAAGGAACTAAGTGCAATGATTACAAAAAGCCTAGATGTCGCACACCCTGAGACTATCCTATAATGGAACAAAGCAGAAAACAGAGGGAACTGGACCAAAGAAAGGAAAATCATTATTCAAAAAAAAAAACACTCTCTTCTTTATCCACTAGTAGAAAAGAAGAACAGATAATTTGTGCAGGGAAAAAATAGCACATGAATACAACAAGTACCGTATCCATAAATATGAAACAGTCTGATGCATTTATCACAAAGCAACACCTTTTTCTTTCGAGTTACATTTGCAACCCAAGTGGGACTCAAAAGCCAATGCTGCTGTCCCAGGGAGGTTTATTAAAAGCAACTCAACACAGAGGGTAACAAAGAGGGAAGAAGTGCTGGCAGATTTGCCTGGAACAGAGCACACACGCGCGCAGCCACCCACCCACACACACACACACACACACACACACACACACACACACACTCGCACACACAAACACACACAGACACACACAAACATATCATGTGGCTGATCTTCCCATAATGACAGGTTCACTTTCCAGGGCCAGGTATCTGAGCAGGAGGGCAGTGGAACAGGTGGTGCAGAGAAACTAGTGCTGCTGGGCCGGGCAGCTCTCCACGACATTTGGCATTGCCATCAAGAAGTGTCCCTTCTTGCTACCTCCACTGTGTCGCCGTCCAGAGATAAAGTGTACATCCTGTCCCTGGTGAAGGCAGGAGGAACAACAGGAAACCTGTCCAGCATGACAGGCTGCTTAGAAGAACTTTATCACTGTGGTACAACGCAGGGACGTAAGCGGTACAGGTTTTATTGCCAATTTTAAAAAGAGAAAAAAAAGTAAAGGGACTGAATTCTTCTGTTTGAGTTTGCCATCTTTGAGTGAACCCATTCAGTCAGAAAACATGAATGGCATGTATGCATTTTTCATGAGGGATCCCAGAGGGACTCAGCTGTCATTTCTGCCAGTAAAAGGAGAAGCAGTGAAGTCGCAAACGTCTTTATGGGGAGGGGTGGGGGGGGGGGATATATGGTGACCTTCCACTCATGCTGAGCTAATGCCTCTTCATTAAAGGGACATTAAAGGAGAGGTAGGGAGAATTATGTGTTAGAGACGACTTCCTCTTCTGTCAGAGCATGTCAGAGACATTTAAACAGAGCAGCCTGTTTCACATGCTGACTCTGGCAATAACACATCCTCTTCTGAATAATATATAGGACAGGATGTTTCAAGCGTTGCTCCATCTACTACATACACCAATCAGCCACAACATTACAGCCACTTGCATAGAATTGTGATCGGCCCTTCATGCCACCAAAACAGCTCTGATGCATTGCAGCACAGATGCTAGACCTCCAGAGGGTCGTCTGGCACCGGAATGCCATCTTTGGGACTGGGAGTTGGTCCTCTATGGACCTGACTTGTTTTGACGTATCCCATAAATGCTCAGTCTCACTGGGATCTGCATGGAGATCAACACAGCAGGCTTTTTCACAGACATAAGAGAGAAGTGTACCATGCAGCACACGTTTGTTTTCATTTTGCTTGGGAAACAGGAAATAGGTGCAAACGTGTGTGGAAATGCAGGAAGGCAAAAACAGAGTTTTCCTCTCAGGCTTCCCTGAACTGGAGTTTTTTGCGGTGTGGCAGAGCACACACGGTCCTGCTGGTGAGGCCGCTGCTCTCAGGAAGTGCCGCTTCAATTACCAAATGAATGCCTGGATTCATGCTTTTCCAGTGGAACATGCATTGTATAACATGTACTGCTAATCACGTCACCATCGGTGGTTTTAATGGTTTGTGTGCCGCACGCACAAGCTTTTTTTTTTTTGCAAAATCCTGACTCTCATCTGCATTTGTCGCACATGTCGCACTTTATCAGTGCAGAGCATTTGGTTTTTCAGGCGGGATACAAATAAACCTGCGCCCTGCTCATACATGTCAAAGTCAGTGAGGAGCAGCTAAATCAACAGAGACCTTCTCACTCGGTGACCCTGGATAACCCAGAGTGACCTCTAGGAACAAATTACATAACCCTGAGCTAAAAAAACCCAGAAAAAACAGCCTTCTCTGCATTTGATTTCCAGGTTTAGGACAGAAATATGTCACTATACTGAGACTTACGTCAGAGCACTTCTCTGCTTACACACAAACGCACTGTCCCGGTACAACAAGTCATTCTGGGGACTTTCTTCCTGTTGCAATCAACTAAATCTGTTAATATCCTTTTCCTTTCTCTTTGTTCCACACTGCTGTAAACAGGGGGGGTGTTAACACAGAAATTCCACATTTGGTTCGGGCTTGTTTTTTTCCCTCCCCTGAATTCAGTCAGGCCCTACCACGGCTCACTCAAAACAACAATAGAAACACTTGACATCTCTCCAAAGTCTTAACTCCCCGCTTGGCTCCGTCTGTCTCGTACACTCTCTGCACTTGTTTTGTATTCCGTGCCCACGATCCCTCCATCCCTGACAATCCCATGCTGCCTTGGTCTACTGGCAGATACAGTTGACATCCCTCCAAAATTTTTAACCCCCACCCCTCCTTTGCTCAGTGGCCTGTATTTTCTGCCTGTTTTGTCAGTCTTGCCGTCGCTCGCTCTGTCTTTGATTTCTCTGCTCTCTCGCTCTCTGTCACAAATCCAAATAGCCTCCATGTTCTTTTGTGCTCATGCCGATATCCGTTTGCCTCATCGCCACATTGGCATAAAGGCCTCTTCTCCACAAAAGAACTGCGCCGACTGACATCATCCCAAAAGCTCAGCCTCGCTTTTCCATCCTCTCCTTTTTACCTCATCATATTTCACAGTGCGCCCACACACAATGAAAGGTAATTCCCTCATCCTCTCTCACATAATGGTGACCATATGGCTTCTTAGCCATTCAGCACATCTGTCCACACTGCAGAAACATCTGAAATGTGCAAGCTTAATCTTTTCTCCTCGAATCGCTTACAATTTTCTTTTTGAAATGTAACTACCAACACTGGTGTATCAGGTCACCTACACACAAGGCACAATGTTTTAACAGATAATGCGCTGGATTCTAATTTCATTTGAGGAAAAGGCACATTACTTTAAGCACAGTCTTGGATTTTATGGCCTAGTGTGTCTGGATCAAGTGTCTCACCGAGTGTCGGCATCTCCTCCAGTAGCCTATGTAAATGTTTTAGATGAGTGACAAAGTTAAATATGTCTTTCTCAATAAATCTGTATATTTTTCAAACAGTTTATCATAATATAATCCCAAAGTAGGCTGAAATTCAGTTCTCTTCATCCATTCTCTTAAAAAAAAAAAAACAAATAAAATGTCGATGACCACGAAAAACTGCACATTTAATTAATTGTCACGAGTTTTTTTTTTCTCCGAGACAGTCTCATAACTGAAATTCGATTTCATTACATGCTGAACTATCTCAGCCAGAGACGTTATTGACCCGCTGCTATGAGCCGCGCTCCCCTATTGATTAAACAGCGACCACATTTGTAGCTCCGGGTAAATGATCAAAGCAAAGAGCTGACAGAGGCCAGCCTCTCCCTCCCTTTCATGCACCAGCTGTCTCACAAACTTTGCTAACTCAACATTTTGATTAATGGCATCTTCACTGGGGGGAGTTGATGATGAAAATTTGCTGGATCTGCTGAGCACTGTGCTGCTCCCTGAGGACTCTCTATGTAGAACAGGCAAGTGATACAGCAAAAGCAAACGAGGATGCTAACTACAAATTCAGCTTACCCCAGAACCCCCCCACCGGAACGGCACGCAGCCTGAGACAAACACAAAAGCTGGATGTATGCTTATGCACCATGATCTGTATCCTCGTAAGAAGTGTCATAATTGACACTTTTTCTACATTTCATATCTCAGTGAAGAGAAACAGTCTGATACGGGGGCTGCGAAAATAAACATTGCTTCAATGTCACGGTGTTGATGAAGGTGCCATTTGAAAAACAGCAGTTGCAGCGCTCTGACTCAACAATTACAGAATGAGACAGCAACAAGATGGAGGAACCAAAAAAAACCAAGCATGAAGTTAGAGGCAAATTCAAAGTGATGCCGCAAACAAAGGGGAATGACCTCTGTTGGGAACATATCAGGTACTCAGCACACACACACACACACACACACACA
>VOQJ01033834.1:23403-34872 GCA_015052665.1 Apistogramma diplotaenia | reverse complement strand
CCGCCGTAGCTCCAGTACAACTACTGTGAAGGGGCACCCGCTCTTTTTATGACTTTTTTTTTTTTTTCTCACAGCTTACGTGCCCCACCCCCACCCCCCTTCAAAGGCTTAATCACGTCAAAATCTTTGAAGAGGAGCGGAGCTCATAATCTAGTTTATATAGTCTGCACTTCACACGAAGTCATTCTCCCTCTAAAACACCTAATTAGGGGACATATTTTGGCCCCACTGAATGCGTCCAGGTGTGCCGAGTCAGGCTTCAGTATGGAGACTTGTCTTCTCATCTCCTGCCAGAGAGCTAAGTGTCAGCACGCGTCCACAAGCACAACACAGGCCCCTTGTTCCTTTTCTTGACGCCGCACACTGCTAACACAAAGACAGAAGCCTCTCTCGGCCTGGCGTTGCTCTCGTACTCTTTTTCAAACACACCATTCCACGCTCTCCCGTCATTCCACCTTCTGTCATCACAAGCTTCTGTCATCGTCTAGATCGACTAGCATGCCCCATCTTTAATCAGCGGCCCATCATCGCCTTTATCAGCCCGCCTACACTGCATTCCACACTGACACACATACCACATACACACACACACACGTGCATGTTGATGGACAGTAGGCAGGGAGGGGAAGTTTCTTTTTAATCAAAGCCGTGTAGGAAGAAGCCGTGTGCTCACACCGGACTTTGATCATTGTCTTTATTGAAAATCAGAATCTTGATTCAGTTTTCGACAGTGGAAAAGAGACTGAAATAGCTCAACACTGTCGGTGTATGTTGGAGTCATCTAATTTGATATGTGATCACCATGTTTAGATTTTTAAATCATGAACTTGTGAAGTTCCAGGCTTTTTATTACAGCCTGTATTGATGTACTGGCACTTTGCTGCCACCAGCTCTTAATGTCAGTAATTTAAGAATTCAAGAAATGTGGCCAGACTTTGAAATTGCCAGTAATATCAAGCAATTTCCACATACTGGCCTTTCTAACAACTGATTATTGTCTGTTACTGGAACTGTAGAAAGTCCGTCTCAAGCGGCTGTTCATGCACCACATGCATTTATGCTATTATGGAAGTACTTATCAGCCTTTGAATTTTAAGTTGAGTTTCCAGTGAGGAAATCTACCCTTTAAGTTGGTATCACCATGACTTTATTCTTAGGAGAGAATTTGGATAATAAGTTAAAACAGTAGCCAAAATGTAACAGAGGAACAACAGCTGACCAGATGCATATGTATTTGAGCTTATTTTCAGTTTTTAATAGTATTAAATCAATAAGCTTTATAGAGTAATTATCATTTATTTTCAAGACGGAAGTGAGAGGGTCTGTTGGCTTTACCATGAGCCACTTACTACCTTCCATATTAGCAACCAGATCCTTTGAGAATGCCATTTTCCTATGCCGGTGCCCTTAGTGGTTCAAGCTGTTTTTCTAAACTTTGTGCATCCAGGAGCAAATGGTGAGAGACCTCGAGCTCCGGGTGAAACAGCAGTCGGTGGAGGTGGAGAAGGGCAACGCGCTGCGTCAGAAAGTGACTCAGGAGAAGGCCGAGTTGGAGATTCACATTGCATCAATCAGCGCTGAGCTGCAGGAGGCCAACAGACGGTATGAACCTGTTTGCCAGGTGGTAATAGAGGTGGACTGAAAGATAAAGGGGAATAGGGTAGAGTGGTTACAAATAGAGGTAAAATAATGAATAAAAAATAGTGGTGAAAAAAGGAGACAACCAATCAGTAGTAACACTGCTGTGTGCTGCTTAATTTAAATGGATGGGCAGTGAAATTGGTGCCTATATGTCATCTTTATGTGTAAAACTCTCATGAAGTCTGAATCAAACTTCGAACAGGATCATGATGCTGCAGAAGGAGAAGGAGCAGCTGAGTGAGCAGCATGAAGAAGCCATGCAGAAGCTCCAAGCCAAGTACGAGACTGACTTGAGTCACTTACATCACGAGCATGGTCTCTCTGCTGCTAAGGTCCATGTTACCCCAACGCACCCACGTGCATCCTTCTGGGCTGCTAAATTTGCTGCTCATTGAATCACTCCGCTCTCTTTTGCAGGCTTCTGAGGTGATAGCAGACTTAGAGAAAACCGTGGCTCAGATCAAACAGCAGTTCCAGGACAGTGAACATCGAAGACGCCAACAAGTCAGGGTATGATTCGGGTGGTGGTGCTCATATAAACATTTCTTTTGTCACTACAACAATATAAGCTTTAAAAATGCTCGTTATCACTTTCTTGGACCCATTAATTCAACTCTGCTTCTTTTCAGGATCAAGAGATGAGATTGAAGCAGGAAAAAGATGAGCTGCTGATTAACTGTGAGAAAAAGGTAGTGTCGTTCAATAAGGAAAACCTATCCACCATTCTCAGTACCTCCTGCCATTATATCAAAAACAATCTGATTAGTGGAGATCAAAGCTTGGAGTCGCGTGTTTCTTGTGGTTGTCGGCTCTTGTAAAAGCCTAGCATTGGTTAACAGGTAGATGTAGGGCTAAACGCAGAAGAAAGGCAGGATGGTAATTTAGTCATTTAGAGCAAGAATTATTAAGCTACAAAAGTAAGAATCAAGTTACAAGCAAATCCAAATAAACATGAAGAGCACTTGGGAAAAGAGAACATTTTATCTGTCTGAAGTACACACTGGCTGTATACCCAGGCCTGTGCTTGATTACCCCTGCACCCAGTTCTCTCCTTTGAGAGACCCCTTTTAAAGCCATAGAGCAGCCATAAAGCATAGAGAACAAAGGCTATTGTTAATGATCTGAGCTGGACCAGACCACGCTGGGCCAGACTTCATAGGTAAAGATCAGGTTTAAAGCCCATACTACAGCTGGGTCATCTTCAAAGTGCCACATCTTGGTGGCAGGCTGGCATACACATCTGGCCCCCTGTGACTGATACACCTGCAAAAACTTAGCAGGCCTGTGTGCTCTTTATTTGGGGTCAAGGAGGATTTCAATTAAGCTTCACTCAGTGGTTTGGGTTTGATGTCTTTTTTTTTGCCCTTGTAATCCACCTGTATTTTTTTTCCTCACCATTTCTTTTTCATTCCTTGCTCTGCAAGGTGAAATGAAAACAATGAAATAAAGACGTCTTTTGTTCATTTTCCTTTTTGTTTTCTCTGGAAAGATTCCTGATTCCAATCCAGAGCAGTGCTAAAGGATACACAAGTAGGAGACTGTGGCAGTCTCTGGACATAAGAAGAGCCCATATGGCGGTCATAGATGCAGAGTGAGAGGCCCTCTAAGGAAGGCGGGATAGTCTCAGATGGTACTTTTGATGGGATGATAGAGAGAAAGGATGAGACCAGATGCACAAGGTCACAGGCAGAAGAGTTTTCTTGAGTGATGTTTGATGGCACCTGCTTTTGCATTCACTCACACCTCGCTCTCGCGCTCGCTATCTCTCAGGTTTTGGCACTTCAAACTGAGGCGGAGAAAGAGAAGGCAGAGGCTAAGAGGAAGATGGCTAAACTGGAAGAAGCACTCAGGTATGATGGGAAAAGGCTAAACTGAAAGTCGTTTTGTGGAATTCAAGTAGTTTCATTGATTGTACAACTTTGATGCTAATCAGCAATTTGCTGATCACAGGTAATTGAAGACTAGACTGTGTGTGCGATTAGTTCCACTTTAGACTGCATTGATATATTTTTTTTGTCTCTGTCTAAGATACTTCATCATCATCTCGGCATCAGATGTCATAAGTCCAACAAACGAAAGAGTAAAAAGATCGGACAGATTTTCAGGCAAACACGATACTAAACCATCCTAGTCACATTCTAATGTTGTCACATTGGGCTTTTGGCAGGTATATGGACAGTTGTGTTGCTTTACCGAAACCTCTGCTTATGGCAGCAAGGCTTCCAACATGTCTAATGTTAGTGAAGCACGATTTTTATTTCAGAGTCATTAGTATCACAGATTTGGGTCTTGACTTTGTGGCTTCAGAGTTTATTAAAAAGAGTTGTTTATGTCTACTGACTTTGAGTCTTTGATCATAAAAACAGCGTGTATGAAATCTGATTTAAGGCGGAGTTTGGCTTTAACAAGCCAACCCTTGTGCACTCTCTTTGATCTCTTTTTATAACTGAAACAAGAACTGAGTTGAGAACCTGGAAAGTCTTAGAGCTTCACATATGATTGGCGTTTGTGATAACTTGATGAAAACTGGCAGACCTAATCCTATTGTATAAATTTCTATACTAATTCATAAACAAAACTGCCAGGCTTTGATAGTATTACTGCAAATATGAAGTTTGACAGAATTATGATATGAGTTGATATTTAATGGAAGAGAAACAGTGTGAATATAAGTTAATATTAAAGAATGTAATGGGGAGGTTGTGCATTTGGTCAAGAAATATAAAAATAACATGAAAGCTATGCTGATCAATTTGATATCAAGTCTTGATGTTTAGTGAATCCACCAGCAATTCTCATTTACTCCTGCAGCTTCACTCACCTTATTGCCACCATTGAGCAGCCTGTTTAGATTCAGTCTCGTGACTCTCATCAGTTTTGTTTCCGGACACAGCATACACCTGTTTTGAATGAGCTAAAAAACTATTTCCCACAGGAGATAGTGAGTGTGGGATGTATCAAAAATTCAAATAAGTATGACCTTTTTAAGTTACAGAGATACATATGATTGTGTGTCATTGTGTGTGTGCCCTCACCCGTTTCACACAGGCTGCAGGGGAAAGTTCTGTCTTTCATTTTGGGCCGCAGTTGCTAATATCTTTTAGAAAATGGTCAAAAAATAAATGTGCACACAAAATTACCATTGGATTCATGAAACCTGCACTCCAGCCAATTTTGTTCTTACTACCACACATATGGTATTGAATCAGAATCATTCTGAATCAACAGGCTCGTACCACAGCCCCATTTCTTTATATAAGGAAAGACGTTTACCTCGAGGTGAAGCGAAGAAAGCCATGGCGATGATGTTCGATAGAAGCCCGCACGGCTAAAGCACAACAGCAAGAGAAAGTCCGATTGAAGAAACTGAAACAGTAGTGTCAGAGGAGGAAACCAAAAAAAGGTGCACCTTTCCAAATTGTTTCCTCGCGCATGACAATGTTTAAAAAAGTTAAAAATCAAAGGAGACTGAAACTCACAGTGTCTCAAGTAAAAAACCAAAACGTTTTGACGTCAAAGTTGATGTGAAAAGAATACTAACAGGCCATACAAAAAAGAAGAAAACAGTTGAGGGACAAAAAACAGAACTTTAGGATTGCTTTCACAACTTTCAAGGACAATTGACAATGATAAAGCATGTCTGAAGGGGACAAACTGCTCTTTGTGCCCGCCTGATTGGTACTTTGCTAACACACATTGCAGCTCCTGTTTCAAAGATGTTATTTTGAGATTTGAAAGTGCAGATTTAACTGTTTCCATTAACAGTTGCTCAGGTACATTGTGTGCCCCAAAAAGTTATTGTGGTACACGGTGTACCTGAGCAGTGAAACAGTCTTAACCAAATGGAATGTAGCCACAACTAAATAGTGCTATTAATGAAGCCAACACTAACTTGAGTTTTGTAAAACTAACACTCTCACTTTCACATGGGTGAAAATCACCCGGTGTTACTATTCTAGGTTTAAACTTGTGGCTGTGTTTCAGAATGCCTGCTGCAGAGGGAAATCTTATTAAAAGAGAGGAGAAAAATAACACGTAGTCAAAATGCCACATCCTACTCTAACTCCTTTAGCATTGACACTTTCTCTCCAGAGCTGCATATGTTGAAAGGCTCGACTTCAGCAGACTCCAGACAATCAGTAAACCAACCAGTGAGCCAGTCAGTACATTCCACTGGGTAATTAATCCCATACAGGACCATATTACTTGGCCACAAGCAGATTATAGTTTCTATGGCAAAACTAGATCATGTTCTGCACAATTAAACAGAGCGCCGGCTTGGCCCATTCAGCAACCGTAGCTCCAGTTCCAGCCATACTTGGCCAAATCGTGTCACAGTGGCATCACTCGCCCCAAGTGGTTTTCAGCTGTTTGTTGTATTATAATAGCAGCACACCAGATTGACAAGACCGCCTTTTTGGGGTCTTCTTCTGTGGTTAAAGTGCTCTTGGATGATTACTTTTTAAGTGGTCTTGAGTAACTAGAATAACTTTTTTGAGAGAAAGAGAGAGTGTGTGTGTGTGTGTGGGGGGGGGGTGGATTATATGGTTGTTATTACTCTTCCTCTTTGTTTCTGTCAGAGTGATGCAACAAGAACAAATTTTGTAACATTTAGTATTCAGTGTAAATATCATACGGAAACACTGATGGCTGTGCTTTCGTATTGTTTGCTTGTCATTGTCAGCCCAGCTACAGAGAACGTCCTTAAACACAGCAGACAGATCCGTTTGTGCATAAATTATCCTTGTTGTTAGTATCAGTAACGAGCCAGTCATTCCCTCGTTTAAACACTGAAAACGGCAAGTGGCCCGTTGGGCTCTTAGCTAATTAAATACTCAGGCTGCATACACACACACTCCGAAACACACTGAGCAGCCTGATGTCTGCTACCTGCCTGCTGCCGTGGCAACACTGACGGCCTTTAAAGGCGGTCCAGCAGAACTTCAAAGTCAAAGCAAGACCGCACACAGGCTTGTGTGTGCGTGCGTGTGTGTGTGTGTGTGTGAAGATTGGAGGATGAATGATAAAATTAAACAAGTAGAACTGCTCAAGATGCCTTCTGTGTGCCAGATACTATGTGATATGTGCACCGTTATAATGCATGCATGCTGCTCCATATAGCCTCCTTTTGAAATGTATACAAACCTAGACCTATAAATAACAATATTCACATATAAAAACACATAAAAAATGCACAGTGATATTTTATTCCTAATATGTTTATGTAAGTGTTTAATGGATCTGATTATTCATATGTAGCATATGTGAGTGATATCCACACCAAGTATATGAAGAATATTGTCTTCTTGTCTTACCATGCAAATATGCATTGCTGTGTCAATTCGAGTTCCTGGTCTCTGTTACTATGGCAACAACAACAGAAAGCACTACAAAGCTGTGCTGGGAACAAGTTTCTCTCCTTTTCTTTCATCCCAACGTGCTTCAGATCATTACAGGGCATTAGCATGGAGATGGAGAGATGTACCACAGATAGTGGTGGTGGTGGTGGTGGTGGATAGAGTAATAAAGAAAGGGGGAAGCTCATCCTGGGAACAGCTTGCTTGCTTTTGTAAGAATAACTGCTAAATCCCAATTTGGAGAAAATTTGAGAACTACTCAAATATTTAAAGTAGTGAAAAAGGAGAGGGTCGGTTTCTAGATTACAGTGAGTTTTTTTTTTCTTTTTTCCAAGAGACTGGCATCATTTTATTTTTCATCATCCATCATTCCTAGAGCTTGGATCCCAACTGGCTTAAACAAACCACGTCTCTACTAAGGCGCAGTACAAACTCTGAGTCTAAGAGATCATTGACACTTTAGAGTGGCCCCTGTAGCATCTGGCTGCGAGTGCCTGTCTAGTCGCACACACGTGCTGTCATTAATGGGTTGTGTCGGTCTTTGGCTTATTTAGTAATTCATCTCTGCTTGAGAATTTATTGCCTCCATTGTTTAATGTTGCCTGTGAAAACATCACCCTTTTTCTCACGTTGCACCACCGGGCTACTGTTTATTTTCTAATCAGCTCTTAGCAACAGTTGCTCTGGCTGATAACGTGTCTCCTTCTGTCTGCGTGTCATTGTTAACCTTCTTGGTGTTTGTGCATGCATACCCATATGCATGCATGAGATAGGGCCCCTCATGCATGTCCCTCTACTCTTTCATGCTGGGGTGTGTGCGTGTTTGTGTGTGTATGCATTTTCTACAACTGAGTGTATCTTTGAAGTGGTCTTATCTTTCTCAGCATTCTTCTCCCATGACAGGAAGGATGGAGGGAAATAGGGGTGGTGGTCCTGAGAGGTGGCTAAGCAGGGGCCATGAGGCAGCCCAGTTAATGTTCAGGTGCAGGAGCAGGTGGAGGTATGGATCCTGAATATTGAAAAGCTTCAGCAGGGCTCAATATCTACTCCCATGGCAACTGCTTTAAAAGGGGGAGTCGGTGGATGGGTTAAGCGCCAGTTCGATACCACAGGCTTGACAAAAGGAAAATTCTGCAGAGTCCTTTAAATGGGTTTTACAACCCAGTGGTTCTCTGAGTTAAGTGGCTACTATCGTCTTTGAGAATCTTTGAATATAGCTTATTATCATTAGATTTTAAAATGAATACTTATTTATACGCTTATTATCGAGGCTGCAAGTCAATGACTGTCTAAGCTTATCATCAGATCTCACCACAAGAATATGATTGAGTTGGTCTAAGAAGTGTTACTTCCTATCTCTGAATAATGAATAAAAACGAGCACTAATTCTGGCTATTTGTTATTCAGCTGTAATTTGTCATATTTAATCATCACGCAACTTAATGTTTTGACATTTTCATATCCCGCTTTAATGATTTTTAATTGCCTGCTTACGTGGTCGTCACGCAAAACCAAAGTTGGCATTTCTACATGAAGCTCACTTTCTTCCAAGTCTGCGCCGACAGTATGAATTTAGACCAGCGGGCTCACGTCGATGATGCTTCAGACTGCACAGATTGTCTTCAGGGCTTTCATTGTTTCACCTTCCGGCATCATCTTCCACTGCATTATGTTTGGGATATGTTTATACAGTAGTTTTACTGTAGGGACTTGTGCCTGGTTGATTTAGCATATTGCCATTGTCGTCTGCATAATTCATGGAGCCAAATAGTATTTTAACGCACAGCAAATGCAATGCCATACAACTTTTTTTTTTTTGATTTGTCTGAAAGCTTTATTGAAAATGGCTGCATGTTACTTTTTCTTGCTGTAGATTGAACCAGATGTATAGGGAGGATAAATAAGGAGCTTCCCTCGGCGCGTCTGCACTACACTAAAGCGGCAAGTTGTTCGGAGGAAACAACTTTCTGCACGGTGGAACTGAGCGAGCTGCAGAGCTGTTTTGAACAATGACAAACATATATTATTCTGTGTCTTTTTTGCTCTGTCCCACCCACATGTTTATCCACCCACGTACTGCTACTGTCAGCCTGTGCTGTACCAGATTCCTCTTCTTAGTGGTGTTTAGGTGTTTTTGAGGTGCGACTCACTAACTAGTGTAAGGGTAAAGTCCCTTTTTTCCCTGTCTTTCGTTCTCCAGGGATTATGTGAGAGCATGAACTTCATAGCAAAGTTTGAAATGTCATCATGTCAGGTGTCATATCCTTCTAGTACTTGAGCAGAGCACTAAAACGCAAGTTCCCTGAGCTGTGGTCATCAGCTGCTTAGTTACTGCATTATATATATATATATATTTTTTTTTTTTTATGTCAGAGAATATTGAAATATGTTCAATACACAGTTGGCCGGTTGGCGTCTTTATGCTTCTTAAAGAACACTGGAAAGCATTTCCCTCTTAACAAGGGCTTTCATTGTCAAATTTTTTCGATGATTCGATTGAGTTATCGCATCTTTGATTCGCCGTTTTAGCTCAGAATCCGTGGAACTGGGCAAACTACTCGAAGGGTGGGGCTTAAATGAAAAGTTAACAGCTGTGTCTTTAAAGATGCTACCAAGGCAACTGTTCCCTGCAGGCACCCAGATGACTACTTGTGTAGATGCCACTGTGGGTGGAGGACCATTCTCTTTACGTTTGTGGCCGTTTTGTTTAATTTATTAAAGCCAAAATGCTGCTTTACAAACAGGGCCAGAATTGTAGGTTGTTTTAAAGCCATCCAACTCAATGATGCTGTTTTCTATTCTCTCTTTTCAACTCTTTCTCCCTTTAATATTTCTTGCCCTTGTGCTATCTCTCTTTTGTGTTCACTTATTTGTGGTCTGTCTCTTATTCTGTGTCTGTTTCTGTCTCTCTTTTTTTTTTCCCCCACACTCTCTCCCTTTCTCTTTCTCTAGGGATGCAGATGAAAACCAAGCCTGTTTTATTTTTTCTTCAGAGGGCGCTGAATATTTCAGTTTTGCATTTTCTCTCTTTTTATGTGCTCTCGCTTTTTTCCAAGCCCCTTTGATGTGTCTGTGGATTCGTTATCATTCCGTTTGGATGAGCTCACAGACGCAGATGTGGAGGCACTCACATGCACTTGGCGCACATGCGCACACACACACACACACACTCTCACTGACTCTGGTTTTTTTATGCTAGAGACCAGCGGCATCCACATGCAAGCGTGCATTCTAGTCTGTTTGTCAGTCTTTTCCATGTGCTGCTCCACCCACATCACAGCCCATACAATTCTTAAATACTCTGCTTACATGAAAAGAATATTTGCATAAGCAATTAAGAGTTTCGTCTTTGTGCGCAGACTTTGTGCGCTTTTGTGTTGACTGCATGTGAGCTCCTATATACAGTAACTTCCTTGTGTTTTTCGCCTCGTGCTGCACACTCACATAGGCGGCATGTGGCACTGTGTGGTCAGAGGAGTCCGGAAAATGCCAGCATCCCCGCACCCCCTCCTGTCTGCCAGGCGGCTGGATGGCGGAAGCTCCTTCACCCTCTCTAGTGCAAACACTCCTCTCTCCTCGCCACCCTCGCTTCCTCCCCTTTAAACAGCCATTTAGGATTGAGGGATAAGAGGACTTCCTCTTTAGAAAGGGCACATCTTTAATTTGAGCCTCCTCTCCTTCCACTTTTCTGACCAGAGATCCATTTAAAGCCAACAGGCCGCCCCAGCGCTGGCACCCCTCTGCTTTCCTTTCCCTCTCTGTTTCTCCCCGCCAGGCCTCCCTGACTCCTTTTCGCTGTCCTCTCATCTCACCCTCGTTGCTCTGTTATTGATGGTGACACACTGTCTACCACTGTAGTGACCACACGCATTCACACGCGCGCACACACACGTAGTTATTCTCCCAAGAATCCCCGAAGACACCGAGTGTTCACCTGCTCTCCTCAGCTTAAGAGTATAATATGTTTCAATATGTCACATACTTGAAGTTAGCTGCAGTCAAGTTTTTTTCTCCCTGTGTATCCTCAGAGGTATAGGCCCAGCAGCCAGCTCCAACTTAGTCATAGTGCATTCCTTGAGTAGAGTTGTCAGTCACACAGAGAGTTTGGAATTGTGGCTCATGAACAAAGACCCGTGCGACACACACCCATTCCAACACACACACACACACACTCTCTCTCTCTCTCTCCCTCGCGTGGGCTCCATCGTCTCTCAAGCGAGACGCACACCCAATTCATTTTTGCTCTGCCTTGGAAGTTTAAAAAACTTGCTATTTCTGTGACATCCTTTTTTCCATCTTCCTCTCTCTTTCCTCTTTCTTTCTTTTTCCATCTCAGTCTCCCCACATATCCTTTTGTGTCTGTCTGAGTCCGGAAGGCAGTCGTGCAACGAGACTGATTAATAATTACAGAGTACACAAAATTGGGAAAGAGAGAGTAAAAAAAAAAAAAAAAACCCTCTTTTTCCTTTTT
>VOQJ01033834.1:3040-14847 GCA_015052665.1 Apistogramma diplotaenia | reverse complement strand
GTCAGGAATCAGCCCAGAACTACACAGGAGGACCTGGTCAATGACCTGCAGAGAGCTGGGACCACAGTCTCAAAGATGACCATCACTAACACACTACACTGTCATGGATTAAAATCCTGCAGGACACAAAGGTCACCCTGCTCACACCAGCACATGTCAAGGCCTGTTTGAAGTTCACCAGTGACCATCTGGATGATCCAGAGGAGGTATGGGAGCAGGTCATGTGGTCAGATGAGACCAAAATAGAACTTTTTGGTATCAGTTCCACTCGCCATGTGAATGAAGAAGGATGAGTACAACTCTAAGAGCACCGTCCTACCCGTGAAGCACGGAGGTGGATTCTAATTCTTTGGGGTGCAGGAAGACTGTACCGTACTGAAGGGAGGATGGATGGGATCGTGTATCACGAGATTTTGGCCAACAACCTCTTTCCCTCCCTAACAGCGTTGGAGATGGGTCGTGGCTGTGTCTTCCAGCATGACAATGACCTGAAATATACAGCCAGGGCAGCTAAGGAGTGGCTCCATAAGAAGCATTTCAAGGTCCTGGAGTAGCCTAGCCAATCTCCACACTTGAACCCAATAAAATTGCTGCAGGGAACAGAAACTCAGTGCTTCCCAACGACAACCTGGAAACCTGAAAGAGCTGGAGAAGATCTGTATGGAGGAGTGGACCAAAATCCCTGCTGCAGTGTGCACAAACTTGGTCAAGAACTATAGGAAACATCTGACCTCTGTAACTGCAAACACAAATATTATGTTTTCTTTTGCTATTGCATCAAATATTTATTTCATGCAATAATATGCTGATTAATTATTTAAAAATCATAAAATGTGATTTTCTGGATTTTTCGCTCTCTCACAGTTGAAGTGTACCTACAATAAAAACGAACAGCACCAAAATGCTGTTTCCTCCCTCGAGATGCTCTGCCAGGCCTTTACTGCAGCCACGTTCAGTTGCTGCTTGTTTGTGGCTCTTTCGGCCCTCAGTTTTGTCTTGCGTAACTGAAAAGTATGCTCTGTTTGTTGAGATTCAGTGACTGACTTGGCCATTGAAAAATACCCAATTTATTTGCCTTGAGAAACACTTGGGTTGCTCTTGCATTATGCTTTGGGTCAGTAATTGCAGTGTGAAGCCCTCCCACTCAGTTTTGCAATAATCTGAGCCTGAATTTGTCTGAATCTTCAGAATTTATCCTGCTCCTCCTTTCAGCAGTCACATCATTAAACACTAGTGACCAGTTCTACTGGCATACATACTTAGGTCTGGTCATACATGCCCACTGGTTATATTGGGGCCATACAGTACATGCCCACTGGCATGTATGATGATGCATGCCAATGCTAGAACACTCCATCATCTTTGACAGATTACGTGGTATGCTTCTGATCATGAGCTGTTTCTTTCCCTCTCCAATCTTTTCACTTCCCATTCTGGTACACATTAATCTTACTTTCATCTGGCCAATGAATATTTTTACCCAGAAGTATGCAGGCTTTTTTTTATGTTTTTCAGACAATCTAGCTTCAGTATAACCAGCAGTTTCCACCTTTTTATAAACTTTGGCAATGATCCATCCACCTTTTCAAGAGTGTTCTTGACACAAGTAGACAGAAAAGTCCACTTTCATTGTCTTCTCTGGTCTTTTGGGTCGTTTGGTGTTGCTGAGCTGGTCAATGCGTTCCTTCTTTTTAAGAATGTACCTGATTGTTGGTTTTGCCATCTTGACAAAAGTTTTCTGGGGGCTTTTCAACCTGACAGCCCCCTCAATTTGCATCAACACCTCTTTGGATCAAATATTCCAGAGAGTTCCAGTGAACAGCAAGTTTAATTCCATAAAAATGGCTGTAATTCTTAAACAGTTACTGTAATACTTTTGTTAAACCCCTTGAATTAAAACTGAAAATCTGAACTTCTGTTACATCTTGATTTAAAATCCACTGTGTACAGAGGCAAAATTACAGATTCAAAATACTTCTGCACCTAACAGTAGATGTACTAGACTGTATGTATACTGAACACACATCTCAGAAATAAATAGTGGCCAGTTGTAGTACAAACCTGCAGTAATATTGAAGGTATTTTTTTAGTCTCTCTCCACCCTCTTTCATGCATCCCATTCTCCCCTGCTGAGAGCAGACAGGCCTTCTGTTCTACCCTGCTCTACTCCCTCCTCTTCCCTCCGTCTTCCCAAACATTTCAGATTTCCCTCCCATGAGTTGAAAGAAGCCTATTACCTCACTGTCCTGCTTCAAGGCATGCAGCGCACACACACACACACACACACACACACACACACACACGTCAGTCCAGGCTGACAGGAGTCGTGCTGTGCAATAACACCCGACTCACTCTGTATCTACGGCACCCAGCTGTGCTATACCCATTTCAGTCTTCCCTCATAAGCACCATGCCGGTCCCTTTAAGAACCACAGCATCCTCTAGTCCACAGTGGCGCTACGTGATGTCACAGCCAGGCTCCTTGCTATGTCTGCTGTCTGTCATCTCCTCTCCGTGTTTTTCTTTTTCCACAATCTTGCCCAATTCTTTATCCTTGTCTCACCCGAGATCCCCTCGTTCATCCCAACCCCCCCATGGGCCGAGAGTCTGAGCAGAAAGGAACAGTAAGTCAGGACGTCCTCCACCACTTTCGCTTACCGCATGTCCTGCTGGGGAGTTCTCGAAGCAAATGCGTGCTGCTCAATCCCCCAGCTCTAAGATGTACTCCTGTATGATTCGGACTCTTTATATAGGACAGCGTATTCTAGCTGTGGATCTGATTTGCATGTGTTATTTTGTTTAATGAGAAAGGAGGTGAAGGTGGTGCAAATTGTCACTGGAATTTTTTTGTAGACATCATCAGTGGCAGCATGTGCAACGTGTTGCGGCTGTTTTGTGTTTGTCTGCTGTGCAGGTCTGTTATGAAAAATGGCACATGTGTGAGTTTTCTTTAGGGTGTATGTCAGTGTTTACATCTGCCATGCCATCACTTAGATAAAATGTGTTTTTATTCAGCTGTATATCCTTCCATTGCCATGTGCTGAGCGCAAAGTTCTCGCAAAAGTAGAGGAATAAATTGTTGGCTGTCTAAATGAAGTGTCTATTGTGGCCTTGCTCTCAGTGCCAGGGACAGAATCCGGCTTCCTGTAGATAGCCCTTCATTCATCACCTGCTCTGAATAGCGGGCAACATTGGAAGATATAGCCATGGATAGAGCAGGCAGCGGGCACAGAGGCTGTTGATCTCCGCTTCTCTGGCAGGCCAGGTAGGGTGCCGTCATGCACAATGTGCAGGGGATTAGCTTCAAAGCAGGGAGGCAAATGGGCCCCAGGCCCCTGCTGTCCTTTCAGGGCTCCGGCTGGGCCTGCACGGTGGGATGGTGTGGGGGTCACTTGTCTCCCCGCCATGGGGGAGTGGGAACGGAACAGAGCCTGGGAAAGGCTTGGGGGCTTGAGGCTGGGAGCTTCACTGGCATGGCTCACCTCTCAGCAGGTGACTCCGCTTACAGCCGGGATGGAATACAAACTTGCTTCAGCTGACAGGATGATTAAGCCCTGAAAAATTGGGGCTTTGCGTCCCATTAGAAGTGTTTTATTTTGCTCTACTGTATTGTGTGTAGCAGCTTGCAGCTTTGTTGGGACTAAAGACTATGCTATAGTGTTTTTAAACTCTAACCACGCCTTCTTATTGAATGGTTCATACACGTTCTTACTACACTCTGACTACACAAGCCTCAGTCACATTCTGGTAGCATAAACGTATATATTTTGAGAAAATGAAAATTGATATTGATGAAAATATGCGAATTTGCTATCAGTTACATTCGTTTGTAGAGTATAATACAGTATCAAGAATATTTTAGCAGCATCTCGCTTCATCTCCTGCTGTCTGCTCTCCATTTTTTTTTCTAATTTGGGTTTATAAGAATTATCATAGTCATTGCCTAAGCCGATTTTCACATGCTGTCAGGCGCATAGCATGGGGCATTGGGTAGTTACTGCAGCCAGATGGCTAACCCCTACCAGCTTGCTTGCATAGCCCAAACCCGCGGCTCTTTTATATGCCGATCCCAGAATAAGGCGAGGGGGACAGATTTGAAGTGAGAGAGGAGTGGGACATGCAGGACTGGTCCGTACAATTGGCAGGAGAGGTGGGAGGGCGGGGAGGCGAGCCAGATGTAAACACATCACATGTCATCCGACGACGACGTGAGGAAGCGACAAAACTTTTCCCGCTTTGTTTTTTTTTGTTGTTTTTTTGTTTCCCCGCACTTTCCTACCAAATTTTTGCCAAATTGGTTTGGCACATGTGGGTTCTAGGGTGGAGGAAATCTGTTGACGGAATAGGACGAAGAAACGATGGATGGATCAGTGGATGGACAAGTTGTCATGACGACAGGGTTGCTCTGAGTGTGTGTTGGCTGATGAAGTCTCTCTTTGCCTGCTTGTCCAATCAGATGGCTGAGCAGCGCATGCAGCACGAGCAGGAGAGGACGCGGCTACAGCAGCAGCACAGAGCGGAAAAGGACAGCCTGGTCCAGGAGCGCCAGCGGGAGGTGAGCAGCCTGGAGAGGGAGGCCAGGGCCGCCCTAGAACAGCACCAGCAGCACACCCAGGAGTGGAGGAAGCGCGATGCCCAGGTAGGGGGTCTCCACTGATCCACGTTCTCGCACACACACACACACACGCTCGCGCTGACCCACCGGTCTCCCATGGACAACCATTTTGTATTTTGCTCATTGACGTTTTCCTGGGGTTTCAAAAGCACAGCAGGTTACGATACTTTTTTATTTGAAGTAAGACAGATATTGTCGTGGGGTGTGAATCATTTCAGAAACTGTACGTTCAGTGCGAGAACACAGAAGATCGTAGAGACTGCTATTCGAATGGAAATACATTTTGAAGCGTTGTTACGCGAGACGAAAAAGTTTCTTTTTTTTAAACGGAACAAACAAAACGCAGAACGGCACTGTTCCAACTTCAAATGATGTTCCGGTGTGTTCTGACTCACTTTTTTATCGCAGCAGGCTTCGCGTGAAGTGTAAAGACCCCAAATCCCAAAAAGCCACAGGTATCCGCGTAAAGGGGAAGAAATCAGCGCTTTTGAGTGCCTAGCTTTTATTATACAACCACAGTTTGAAATCGTGTTTTTTAAATAATTGTGGACGCCCTGTAAAGCGCCCCATACTCCCACCAAAGTGAATGTTTGCCTGCCATTCTCCTTTCACCACAGGTAGCTATCTCCCTCCGGAAAACAGTGATTGTTCTGTTATTGCAGCATGGCCAGCCACAATGTGTATGACATTTGGGTCTATATTAATGGATATCCCTGACAGCTGAGAAGACTGTGGTCACCATTTGCCCAAAGCAGCAGGGCTTCATCTCAGACCCCTCACGCACTGTCTTTGCCTCCCTCTAGCCTGGGCTAGATTGGAGCTCTGTGGGAAGCCATTTGACAAATCAGCCCCCAACTGGGGTTTGTGTTTGACTCTTCAGGCTTCCTGATGAAATGAACATTGGCAGCATGTAGAGAATTTTGTATATTGGCCGTTAGCTGACGATGGGAATCCAGGGAGACTTTTGTTGCATCTGTGGACCGAATTTCCTCACACCAACTCTGGTCACTCATGGTGCCAGACATGGGCTGAATGGCGAGGAATGCAAACCAAGACTATTTTATATTTTATTTGGTCCTCACAAACAGCAGTAACTCTAAATGCAATAAGAATAAAATAGAAGCCAATTTCTATTGAGAAACAAGAGCAATATTATACTTAAAGAAGTAATATACTCCTGAGCCTCCTCAATTTGACAGATTTTTATCAATTTATGTTGTGCGTCTACACCTTGAGTTTTAACATTAAAAATAGACTGGTTGTCCCACTAAGGTTGAAAATAAGTCAAAATTTTGGAAATGCTCTGATTTGTTTTGTTATTAAGGGAGTTATTTTATCAACGCAAACATCTTGTAGACATGCCAGTATACTTGTATAATAACTAACTTATTGCAATATCTTTTAAGGCTGCAAACTATATCAAAGAGTGGGGGGGAAAATCCAATTTCTTGAGATGCCGTCACCACAGGATGTTTCCACTGATAACATGTCGCCCTACTCGTGTCAAAATGACGTGCAGTTTGACAAATCTCAATCTCAGCTAATGTCAGTCACACGATCTCAGTAGGTGACAAAAAAAACCCCAAACTTCCCCAGTCCTCATTTCATATTCTCAGTTCCTGTTTGCTCCTGCAGCATTTTAAGTAGACATCAGATGCCTGCCTAATGTCAGATGTTAAAGCGTCAGAAATCAGGATTTTTCACTCAGGCCTCTGAAAGATGGATAAGTGGGGATGTGGGTCTTCCAAAACTAGCAGGGGGATTTGAGCTGGTTTGACTTCCTGTGTAAGAACAGATCCACAGATGTACTGTTAAAATAGTTTTTTAAAAATATAAATACTCATTATTAAACATAATTGCGATGCTCAAGCCGGTTTTCCACTTAGAACTCTGCTACGCTGATATTATGGCTTTGCTAATGTTGCTGTTTACATGCATCCTTTTACATAAATACAATGTTGTGAAATCAGAATTGAATTTAGCAGAAAAAAACATACATTTTTGATGCATCCAGACAGTATTGGGACACTTCCTTGCAGGATGCGCTACAACTTATTCAGTGTTGCTGCTCCCACCCCAACCGCCCCACCCAGACAACAATGGACAATAATATCATCAAGCGACACGTCAATAAATGCCTGCTGTGGCCAAAGGGCTCAGGCCCCCTTTTTTTCCCCCTGCCTACCTCTTCTCACTTTCTCTTAGACTTCCTTGAATCAGTGGAAGGACAGTTGCAGCTAAAAAAGTTGGCAAAGACAGAGAACAGCTAATGTCTGTCACACACTCTCGGGGTGAGTAATACCCGCTCATCCCCTTGATGTGGTGGGACACTAATAAATAGCATTCCTGTTTCTTGGCTTGCGTTTGAGAAGCAGAGCCAGTGAGTCGTAGCTGTGGTTGGAGGGAAGAGCTGAAAAACTCACACAGGGACACATTGTCCTCATCCCACCAGAGTTTAACATCCAAGAAACTCTGGCTGCTTCCACTGTTTAGTCGCTGCTCATAGTAAAAGCTGCTATGGGGGGGCTACATCGGTGTAAAGGACAATCGTGTGCCACTGGCTGTCATTGTTTACATGTTTACTCATCAGTCCTTTTCATTTATTGGATTTCTCAGGAGAAAAAAATGTAAAAGAGAAAAACAGGGCCGCCTGTTGCTGCTTCTTTTCAGTTTGGTCGGCCAGGTTGATGAAGTGTCTTGCTGGCGAAACTTGTTTGCCCCATAGCCTGTTCGGTATTGTTCTGTTAGCTGATTAATGCGCCCCCGAAAGGCCAAAGTAGTTTTGTGTTTTGGGGAGACGCCAGTAATGCCCTGTCTGTGTACAGCTACTCAAAAAGCTATAAACTACAGGAAATATAAATATTTTTGAAACTTGGTCACTAAAAGTTGCTCTAGGCAGGAAATCAAAATCAGTAATTCCACACTCCAAGAAAAAAGAAAAGAAAAAGCTAAGTCACTGTTTTGTAGCCTCTTCACAATAAAACATCTTTAATAAAACACGGTAGAAAATCATTGTCTTATATAGCAAAACCTTTCAGTATGTTTTTGTGTGTGGTATTGTTCCTAATATGCTCATTTTTTATTTATTTATTTATTTATTTGTCTGTGAGGCTTTTCAATTGTTAAACATTAGTAAGAGTTTGACTTCAAAAACTAGGGCCAGCATTATAAATTAATTGGAAGCCTCGCTTTTTTTTTTTGTTTGTTTTTTTTCTCCTCTCCTCTCTGCAAACATCAAAAATGTTTGTTCTATGCAAAACCCATCGTTCATATTTTTTCCACCTGCTCCTCCTTAAAACTCATTTTATGGGTATTATTTTCCTGAATAATTGTGTCTTTTCATAAAGGAACATACACACCATCTGGACTTCAAACAGCATGAGAGAGAGCGCGCAAGTCTTGCGGGGTCTTTCTTCTGGGCCATAATGGACTAAGTAATGATGCTGTCAATTTTTCAAAGCGTTTCATTCCCAAATACGTGATTAAAATGAGTCAAATGAAGAGGGTGATGAGAGACCGAGTCAAAGGTAAAATCAAGAGAACAAGGAAGTGCAGGTAGAATGGTCGATTGTTTCAGCGCTCGCTCGTTGTCACTTATGAAATGATTGGTCCCCAGGTGTTGTCACACACCGATTTCAGTGGCGTTTGTGTTTTGCGCTCTCTCTCTCTGCGGATTTCATCGCATATTCTCACGGGGAGCATTTATGTTAGAACTCAGCTGTTTTTTTGTTTTTCACTGGGGAGCTATTGATCACGCCTCAAGTCATGAGCGAGTGCTGATGCTCTGTGATGTGTGGAGTGTTACAGCATGCTCCCTTTCAAGCTCCGAAGCCATTTATTATGTGCATACATCACATCTTGGATTTCAGCCACACACATTATCTGCCTGACAACAGCGAATCATTCATTACGACACTTGTCTACACATTTTAATTGCCTATATGAGACAAATATCACACATGAGTGCATGTGTGCTATATACTTGGCTTTATACTTTTTACTGTACTGCTAAGTGATTCTGATGTTTATACTATTTGGCTATTTTGTGACCAACACAATGTCAGTGCACAGTTTAACTTTTTAGAGTCGAGTGCGGTTATAGATACGTTTCTTTTGTCCAGTAAGTATCGCTGGATGTATTTACTCTCATTAAAAGTCAGAATTTCAAAACTTTTGTTTCGTCGCGCACTTCTGCTTTCGTAAAGACGTCTCAAATTCTGATGGTGTTTTTGGGAATATTGTGCGTTATGTGTCAGATTACGCAACATTGTCATCATTATTACTAAGAGAATGATGTCAAAAAGTTATTAATACGGAAATTCATGACAAAAAAGAATCCATTAACTTAATAATCAGTGAATAAAATAGAATAATGTCAGCTGTATGTGCAAATTGAAATCTTTCTGCCTGCAGTTCAGAAGTACAGACCTCACTTGTAGGCATGTAAGTCGAAATATGGTGCTTCCAAATGGGGTCGTGCTTGCCTCGTTCACAAGGGAAGTAATTAGGAACGCCCCCAGCTTCTTTCTTGTGGTATTCTCGACCTCGCAAGTGAATCATTTCTGAACGCTCAGATTTCACAAATCATGAACACAACCTCCTATGTTGTCGTTATCACCAACTGGAGCAGGGTACAGGTGTAACTGCTAAGAGTAATTATCTGTGACATGTAGGTGTAAATGCAATACATACTGCTACTATGCAGGTTATGTTATTAGTTACACCTGTGTTTACTAAGGGTATTCCCCTGGTTCCTTGGAAATCTTCAAACAGGTTTCTCTGCTGCACCATTACTTTAGCCCTGATGCATATGCTGCTACAACAGTACACAGAAACAACAGCTGCTCTAGACACACTATGTGATCACATCTTTTATATCTCCACCTCTCCCAAGCAGGTTATGTTTGACCTTATTTGACCTCCAGTCTCTCCTTCAAGGTCAAATAAAGTCAAACTTTGATAAAAATGTATTTTATCTTTGAACCTGTACTTAAAATTCTATTGCCTTTGCTTGTATTGGTAACATTTGAAATGATAGCAGTACATGGGAAATCATATCACAGTTGACCTCTGACCTCACTTTTTACATTTCATATCTTTGTTTCTTTCAAGTTGACCCCAACTTGAAATCTTTAAAGAAAGCATTTTCACAGGGAAGAGAATGAATCCACATAAATAAATAAAAATCTATATTAAAACGGGTTTTAATATACTTGACATAATTTTGAAATAGAAAAAAGGCGGCACTTTGCATTTGTTTTTACTGCACTACGAGCTTCTTAAAGTATGTTTAAAAAGAACAAAGAAAATAAACTGAATATATGCAAAATGCAATATTATTCTCTTAAAGGTAGATACAGCCCAGAGTGAACTGCCTTGGTGCAGGATTACCTCTCTGAAAGGGTGGTCTGGCTCTGGTTACAGTTATAGTCTCATTGCATATTTAACATCTGACATTAAACTCACTAAAACTGCCTAATTGGCACACCAGTCGAATAATTATGCTAATCTGTTGAGACTCAGTTAATGTTAGATGTGCTGAACTGATTGCACGTGTTTCCTCATTATTTTGTTTTTCTGTTTTGTGAAATCATGATGGATCATAATCAGAGATACCCATCTGTTATTATGTGTGTGTTTCTTTTCTTCACATAAGGAACACTGCTCATCCTGGCTGTGCAGGAGGCAGCCTTTATAATTGTCACAGTACGCTGTGGTGGACAGTGGGTGAAAACGCAGATAATTCCGGCCTCATAGAGTATTTTAGAGAATCTTAATACTATCTTTATCTGTTGATGAAGTCTTATGACTCACCCTCTCTGGATGGTGATATTTTCCCTTGATTGAACTCTTATTCAGTCCTCAACCACTCTCCCTGAGGTTGTTTTGCCAGAGTTTTGTCATCTTAGCTGACACGGTTTGACCCAGTATTTCATTTGACACTCTTCTATTGTTACCAAGGGCTGCTCCTTCACAAAGCTCCCCATCAGCCTGCTAACACGCGCCCTCTCGATGCGGCTGTCTTCACTTCCCCCCAATGAAAACATGCACTTTTGGCCTCTTAAGTTTCTGAAGTGTCATTGCCAATGTCTCTGTTCTGGTAGATTATGCTCTGACTTATTAAAAGATTTTTTTGGGAACACATATCATCCACATTTGTTAAAGAGAGAATTATACATTAAAGACACTTGAGGGCTCAGATCTAATAGCTGCTTGCACTTGAAGAAGGCACTAGAGGAGCAGTGAGACTGGTAATGTTGAGAGGCAGAAGAGCGAGACGTAGAGGATTGCATAGGTTTTTTTTTTGTTTGTTTGTTTGTGGGGGTTTTTTTAACCTTACCTTCTCTCTATGAATGTGCTACATGGCATGTTATGTGTGTGACAGCAAGGCCATGTGTGGCTGCTCATCTGTGTAGGCATGTTTGTGTGTGTGTGTGTGTGTGTGTGCGCATGCCAGTGTAGAAGCGAGTGTAACACACAGCCACAGCATCTGCCTGTTTTTGTGACACTCCTTTGAAGTCTCCCCAGTGCCCGCTAAAAAAGACTTCAGACGCTTTCTGTCTGATTGCCTTAACGTGGCGTTGTCCTGGGATGCCCAGGCTTTTGAGGGGAGGGAGGGGGCAGGAGTCTGAGCGTACAGTGCAAACCAAAGTAAGGGGGGAAAAAGGGAGAAAAAAAACAAGGAGAGTAATGAGGATGTGCAATAGCTGGGGAATACATGCAATACAGGTAGGAAAGTGTGAAACACTGCAATTCATCTTAGATCCACCTACACTTAACAACAATGTCCTTTGCTCATTGCTTGTAATTTGTGTAAAATTATTATAATATGCCTGTAAGGTGTTTTATTTTTAAATGTATGTTACTATTTAGAGTATTTGAGCTGTATAAATATAGCTAACCAAAGTAGCTATAGGGATATAAAGTCCATTTTAAATTTAAATTCTCCCCTCCTTATTTCTTGCAGATAATCTTCATCATCCCAAATATGGGATGTAGGTTTGACAGAACAGTTTTCCTTCTGACATCTCCTAAACTCTTGAGATACAGCTTCACAGCATGTGCCAGACCGGTCTATTTCTGGCGTTTCACGGGTCGTGGGGGGTTGTACTGATTAGCATTCTCACTATGTAATGTTGACTCTGCCTGGCAGCACTATTAAAATACTCTCCTCAGCAAAGTCAAGGCTGAG
>VOQJ01033832.1:6069-20138 GCA_015052665.1 Apistogramma diplotaenia | reverse complement strand
CCCCGCCCCCCAGAAGGGGGGGGGGGGGGGGGGGGGGGGGGGGGGGGGGGGGGGGGGGGGGGGGGGGGGGGGGGGGGCACAGGCACGAAGCAGGGTACAGCTGGGTTAGGATGGAGGAAGGCGAGATGGGGTGGGATGGAGCTGTCCAGGCTTGTGGGCCAATGGGAATGGGGAGCCACGGGGAGGACGGCAGGCGCACTGAGGGGGAGGGAGGGTC
The DNA here is from genome assembly GCA_015052665.1 of Apistogramma diplotaenia. Classification (NCBI taxonomy): domain Eukaryota; kingdom Metazoa; phylum Chordata; class Actinopteri; order Cichliformes; family Cichlidae; genus Apistogramma; species Apistogramma diplotaenia. The sequence continues at coordinate 19,921 of VOQJ01033832.1, read as the reverse complement.
GGCGCGGACGTCTCCCATAACTGCAGAAGCTTTTTACTTCACTGTCAGTCTGAGTCGTTTTATATGAATGGATACAACTTGTCTGATTGGGTCTGAACTGCATTAACTCATCCAACAGTCACAGCAGGGCAATAACCTTCTCTGCTGGGCGAGCTGACGGCGTTCACTACAAAGCGCTGACATCACAGGGAGCTAACCACCTGCTGGGGTGGTGGGATGAGGTGAGCGGCCTGCACGCAGATGCCGGGATGTTTGTGACTGATGGGGGAGGGGGGAGTTTTGTTCAAAGGAGAACAACGCAGTCTAGTTTCAGATACTTCATGTCTAACTTCTACAAGTTCATGACAAGCAAACATCATCATCATCATCATCATCATCTCTGTCTGGACTTCACACAAAGCTGATGTTCAGCTGAGCTTAACTGTGTACTCGGATTCAAACCAACAGCCAAAAAACTGAAGCAAGTTGTTCACAGGTTAGTTGGTTTAGAAAAAGCATTTAATACTTTTTTAAATATTCAGAGTCAACTGCACATGAAGCTGTATGTTCAGCTTTCACTGACCTCTCTGTCAAACTGTGAGAGTGGTGCGTCACCGCAGTCCACCCCCCCGCCGGAGGACAGGGAGCTTTCGGAGGGGGAGGTCATGGTCTGGCGCTTGGACCCGTAGCTTCCTCCCGACAGCTCCCTGCGGAGAGCGCTGCCGTTCTGCGAGGACGAGCCTGCACAGAGGAGAGGAGGCAGCGAGCGTGAAGCGACGGCTTCTGACAGATCGGGGCTCGGCTTCAGGACGGGGTTTAGAGTCTGCTGGCACTCACGTATGCCCAGCCCACTGCTGGCACTCATGGAGCGGCCCGGCTCGGCCCGGTTCTTGGTGATGGAGGGAATGCTGACGGAGCCGCTGAATCCCGCTCGGCTATCCTGAACACGGACGTTCTGGTTTAAACACGCAGAAAACAAACACACACACACACACACACACACACACACACACACACCAGAGAGTGCAGGCGGGGAGAGGAGTGAGGAGGGTGCACAGCTATAAACATGCTCACACACAGATGATCCACACGTGATTCCACTACGGAGGTTTGGTGCAGAAAAACATGCATACATGGTCTCTATAGACAACTCAGTAACAGCATCTCAGGGTGATTTTCTCCACTCACATCAGTGACTGAATGCTTAACATAACAGGATAAAATACGTGTATTTGTGGACTTCCTGTGTCTGCATGCCCGTGCTGTCTAAGGATGCTGTGTGTGTGCATCTGCATGAGCGAGTGTGTGTATGTTTGGAGACGTACCATGGGCAGATCTTTGAGGATCTGGATCCCATCTCCTGGTCCCATGTGAGCCACGTGGTTGAAGTTGGTGGGATTGGAGATGAGCTTGTTCCTCATCCCTGGATCTCGCAGCATCTCTCTGGGATCGCAGACAGACACAGGATCAGAGGCTCAGAGAGTCACATTAAGTGAGACTGAAATGCTCCAGACTGTAATGTATCAAGTTGGCTGTAGCTGTAGTTTCATTGTGACTACAGCAGCATATTTTCTCTGTTTTTCCTCCCTACATTCTGCATGAAGCCGCAGCAGAGATTCGAATACAGCCACTAACTGGTGCAGCAAAAATGCAGCTGCACTACTATTAGAAACTGTGGCAAAGTCATTAGCATTAGAGAGCAGCTCAGGGCCACATTAACAGAAGGTTTGGAGAAAAATAACAGTGAATTCCCAGATTATGCGCAGGAAGCACAGAGCTTCAGGTAAACTACCTCCTCTGCTGAAGTCGCTCTTCTTCCGGCACCCTGAAAGAGTAGCGTCTCTTGTTGTTCATGCTGCGCACCATCTGCTTCCTGCTGTTGTCCGACGTCTCCGGGACAACCAGCTCGTCACCCTCTGAAAGATCGCAACAAATGACAAAAGTCATCATTTGCCTGCTGACGCTGCACACTGATTTAATGTCAGTTTTCTCAGAATATGAACTGTGAGGCAACAGTGACAACCACTGCACCGCTGCTCCCTCATCACCTCCACTGAGGAGGTTACATCTTTGTGTGCGCACGTCATTCTGTCTGTAAACTTTGTAGGGGTGTAGAGTGGAGTCATTAAACCAGTAACATTTGGCTCACATCCATCAGTCTTCAAGGTCAACTTCATGATTTATTGGTGGGAAATTAACAAAAAGTCTTATAACTTAGAAACTTTATAACACTGAGGAATCTTGGGAGTCATTTTTGCACGGGGGGTGGGAGGGGGGGGGTCTTTTCATTCACCTCTTTCTACTCCGTTTACACCCCGGTGTGCATTTATTCATTACTTATTATTAATCTCTGTCTCTCCTCCCTGAGCCTGGTTCTGCTGGAGGTTTCTTCCTGTTAACAGGGAGTTTTTCCTTCCCACTGTCGCCAAGTGCTTGCTCATAGGGGGTCGTTTTGACTGTTGGGTTACAATGTGAAGTGCGCTGTATAAATAAAATAGAATTGAATCCTTAAAAATATCACATCACGTTTGACCTCCGACCTCTCCTTTGAGGTCAACAGATTGATCTGAAGGTCAATGCTGTAATGTTATTCAGAGCTATTTAAAACATTGTTTCTTACTGTCATTGTTTGTATTGATAACATACAGGCATGTAGGGAATGATATATGGGGATTCTAAATATGATGTCACATTTGACCTCCGACCTTACTGTTACATTTAACCTCTAACATTTGAGTTTATATTCTCCTTTTACTGTCTGCTGACTTATAATTTTTCTACATTTTGAGAAATATTGTAGAGTGAACCCCAACAGTGTGAAACAGATTACATACCTGCCATAACTTAACTTGCAGACTTAACAAAAAAGCAATTTAATACAATGAATACAGGAGACTGAGTACTTTCTCTTGTGATGTTTAAATATAACCATGCAGCGCTTCAGCACAAACAGTGCTCTTACCAGCCATCTTGTTTCTAAAATAGATGAGGCGCACTGTTTCCAGCCCCAGCAGGTTCAGAGAGCCGTCCACGTTGAGGGGCCGCACCTGGAGAAGCAGAGACATCAAATCCATTTATGAGCGATGAGCATTTAGTTTACATTGTACATACTGCATGTGTCAACGTTTGAAAAATGAGCACTGGCAGCAGACGCTGACCTTTTTTAGCGGGATGGTCTGAATCCACTCCATCGTGTTGACATCAAACACATCCACAGCGTTCTCGCTGTACACAGACAGGTAGGGGGCGTTGTAGCCTGACGAGCAGGAGACAAGCATTTGTTAAGTGTTTCCACTTTACTGCCTCAACCCGTATTTCCCCACATTTATGCATTTTATAAACTACAACAGCATATAAACCAAGCAGCATCTGCACTCACAGGCGTCGGTGGGCACAGCCGGCCACATCAGCTCCTGCTGGCGCGACCTGCGGCCCTGTGAGTCCACGTACACCCCGATGGCACTGAAGCACAGCAGCAGCTCCTTGCTGGAGATCTCCACAGCACAGAGCGCATCCAGGCTCTGCTGAGGGATGAAGGCCAGCGTGTGGTCCTCAGGGTGCAGCAGGCTGATGGGGGACATGTCCCCATGGACACTGCAGAGGTTTTGACAAGCACAAAGTCAGACATTAAGAAAGGATCAAAGGAGTGCATCTGTATGTAATTAGGCTCAATAAGAAGCATATAAGGTACCTATGGCGCATGAAGCCAGACTGATAGCCCACATAAAGACGCTCACTGAGCAGACCCATCCACTGAACCGGCCCCGGGGCCTGCAGCTCCCGCAGCCGGCGGTGACGCATTTTACTCTTATTCACCTGCAGGAGATTTTGCACATCGTAAAGTTTAAAAAAAGTAACAAAAGGAAGAACGGCAGGAGCTTGGTTGGGTTAACGTTCGTTTCCTGACCTCATAACAGATGATTTTATTCTTCATGGCGACGCAGAGGCAGGTGAGGGAGCCGTTGCGGACCGGACCCGAAACGATGGTCTGGCAGCCTTTCGTCTCGGCCAGCTTGTAGAACTCGGTCTCGCGGCCGTCCAGGGCCTGCGTGGGGAAGAGGCGGACGTGGCGGTTCCTGCCGGAGATGACCGCCAGCAGCTGCTCGTGGAGTATCAGGTCGATGTGGTGCACCTTTTTGTTGTCGCCCACTCGGATTATTTCTGAGGGAAAAGGCAGGCATGAGGGAAGTATTACGTCCTATACAAGAACTTTTAGGGGGTTAAAAACACGTTGGACCCTGGTCCCTGCAGTGGTTTCCTTCAAAAGGTACAGTCCAGAAATCCACAACAGCAAAAAGCCAAAACCAAAGACATTCACATGAACACGGATCAGAAGAAACAGCTTTCTTACCATCTTTGGTGACATGGATGACAAAAAGGCCTTCCTCGTTGCCCAGGGCGACACGCTCGTGATCTGAGGGCAAAACAAATGAAGTGAGATGGCGGCAGTCAGGAGACAGAAAAAGACTCTGACCTACTTCCTTTGTTGTCAAAACTAACAATAATCAAGCTGCGGGGACGAGGGATGAGTTTAATGGTTAAAAACAGATAACACAGCTCCTTCTGTGATGACATTAACAAAAAGACAACTGAACTCAGATCAGATGATTATGCACTCAGTCTTTCTGGGTCAGGGTGATGTGCAGCGACATAACGGTTTCCTTCAACCTTTGTTGGAGATCGAGTGCGTCCTGTGACTCTTCGTTAAGCTTCCCATTTCCTTCTGAGGTGAAACATGAGCCTTGAGCACCCACCTATGATAGCAGCAGACTGTGTAGTCTTGATGAGGGGCAGTGTGCTGTCGTAAGCCTCCTTGGGGACATAGACAAAGCGCTCCTTGAGCTTGTTCCTCTTCAGGATGCGGTGGAGCTCGTTGAGGAGGCCCACCCACTTGTTCCTCTCCTGGTCGCTGTCGGCCAGGATCAGGATGGAGGGCTTGTGGCTGCTGGAGGGGGAGAGCTGGGACGCGGTCACCTGACGAAAGAAGGGGGAAGATCAAAGTTTGCTTTGAAAGAGATGCTTTTGCTGTTTGTTGGGTCTCTTCACAAGTGCATCCAAAGCCAATAACTCCTAGTGGGGGACAATAACCAAAGCAATCACTTCATTAGAAGTGTATTACAATTATAAAGAAAGAACTCACTCTGAATATACAGGGAATGTCCTTGCGGCTGGCGTGGATGACATCAGAGGCCAGGACTGAACTGACTGAAAACTCCTCATCCCTGGATGGAAGATGGAGTGTTTACATGTGCAGGCATGTTAACATGTTGCTTTCAAACAGTGAGCCGCTCTTTAGCAAAAGCAGCTTGTGGATGTGCAGCTCGCACCGTGTTGGATTTGCTGACTGGATGTGTAGAGGGCTACCAGCTGATGTGGGCTGGAACCGATATCGCTCGATCATTTCCATGACTGATTCATTTAGTCTATTTTCAGATTAATCGTGTGGTTTAAAAATGTCATAAAGCAGCAGAGTGGCGACGTCTTTCAAACATGCATCCAAACATTTAAAAAGCGCAGGTCATTCTGAGTTTACTGTCACAAACTGAAAGCAGGTAAATTGCTCCTTTAATGCTTCACTCATTTCCTGACTCATCTCTTTATTTTTAGCACCAAGGTGGAGCTGCGAGGGGTTCTCACCTCATATCTATGACTTGACTGACTACCACACTCGGCTGCGTTGCTTTTCCTTCACCCAGCTCATAGAGGAACAGCTTGAAGTCGCAGACCACAGCCATCGCCCTCTGCCAACCCTTTTTCACCCCTGTTGGTTTGGGCACCTACAAACAGACACACAGACAGGATCTTTAGATTTGTGCTGCAGTGCTAATAATCGTGCTTCTGAAGAACCTCCAGTCCAGCGGGTTCATATTTGATAACAGCTGAGAACTCCACACACGTTTAGAACCGAACACTCTGACTCACCCTGACGTGACCTTCGTATGCAGTACCGATTCCCCTCTGGGGGTCGATGCCCAGGGGGCCCTTGGTCTGGTCCTGTGGCACGGGGCACACGGCTGGAGCTTTGTCCGCACATGTTACATGGCAGGAAAAGTTACATACTGGAAAGGAAGGATGGAGACAGACAAGTCAGGGGTGGGACTCTAAAAGTACTGAACTTTTAAAGTGTTTCCGATTCTCTCTGCAAAGCTCAAACATCCCTCTCTGTTGTTCTCTCTCCTACCTTCACATGTGCAGCCTTGGCGGATGAGCCCCACCATGAGAGAGGTGCACTGGTTACACTTAGTGGGTGCGTTGAATGTCTTCACCACAAACTGATGTGCTTTGGGCTGCGGAGAGCAAGAAAGACACACTCAGCGGTCAAACACAGAAATCTGAGCCACGACTGCACAACTGAGTACTAAATGACCAACCTTAGGTGAGGAGCGCCCAATACTGCCATAACCTCCTGAGCGCATGGTGGGCGTCTGAACTGAACGAGGCGGATGATCTATCAACTGCACGACAGACGACACAAGAAACGTGCATCAGCAGTGTGTTTGCAGCATTTACTCGTCACAGTCTGAATGTGCACTAGATTCAAATAGACTGGAGGCTAATGTGCTGCTGGCTCCTCACATTACTCTATAATCGAATTCCCATCAAAGCACAACGGATGAGCCACTTGCTCTGTGAGCTTCAGATGAACATGTCATTCATAACTGCTAATTTAAACATCTGAGAGAAATTTGCTCCCTTTCCTGAACATGTCAAGGATCCATTATGGTTTTCAGGGAGGCTCCTAATGCTAAGCTAGCTGCCTAATCTTTATCTTCCTGCAGATGCAGTGATTAGTACCACCTTAAGCAGGTAACCAAGAGGCAGCAGATTAAGGAAAGTGGCTGAGTTTCTGGGGCTGTGTGTTTCTATCTGACCTCTATGGGCTCCATATCACTGGCCATGGAGGGTGAACGAGAGCGGGACTTGAGGTGGGACTTGGGGTCGTCTTCCCGGGATGGAGTGTTGGAGGGGGTGAAGTTATCCACAGAGTCCACCTGTGGGAGGAGAGGAAAATTGTAGGAGTGGAGAGAGAGTAAGAGAAGGATGACAAAAAGAAGAGGGGAGTATCAGAGGATGAGGGTGAGAAGAGAAAGTTGGAGGTGAGGCAGAAGTGAAGGAGGAAGTGATGAAAGAAGAGTAAAGACAGTTAGTCAAAGAAAACAGTAGAGGACAGCCACAATAACACACAGAAGGAAAACATTTCTATCATTCACTGAGCTTTCAAAGCACAACAATATCACACCACCATCATAACACCTCACAGCCCAGTAACCGTGCCAGATTCAAACACTGCAAGCATCCACCTTAAACCATGCAAACACAAACAAAGCAAACAGGCAGCACATGTAGCAAAACCACACACAGAAAAACCCAAACATGAAGAGTTTGACAATACAGAACACCAAAACCCGCCATGCAAACACACAGCCACACAAAGCACATTCGAAAAGGCTCGCCGGCGTGGCACAGCGCTGCCATGGTGCTTACACGTCTGCCTTTGCTAGCTGGGCCGACGGATGGAGAGCGCTTCAGTGGCAGGAAGAGAGGCAGAGAGTGGCAGAGACACAGATGAGTGGGTATCAGAGAGGCTGCCTAACAGAGCTGAAAACACATCTTTAAACAGACTCCGGGGGATAAAAGGGAGCTAAAGGATGAATGACATGAGGCCAGTGGCTCCCAACCACATCTGTCTGCTGTAGCATTTCCTCTGCAGCACAAAGAAACTAGAAGCATCATCTATCATTAAGAGAAACATTCATTTTTCCCTGCGCTCTCACTGTAAATCCACTGATCAGACCAATCTGTATCTCATTTGGCTCTTTAATTTCTTCTTACGTGTGTGTATATATATATATATATATATATACACTTATTCAATTCAATGACTAACTGCTCGAGTACTTTCAATGAACTAGCTGTGCCTTCCTGTATGACATCACACGTGATCCTGGTTGGGAAGCACTGCATTCGATTACTGTATGTTCAAGAGGGTTGAGCTGAAGACATGGAGGTGCTAAAGGAGAAAATACACATGGTAACAGGGAAAGAGCTGCTTAGGAAATTCACTATGGAGAACAGTGACAACTCAAGGCTTGTCTGCAAAAAAATACATGAAGTAGATAAAAGGTTCTAAAGGATGTGGTTCTTCTCAGGTTCTAGCACTAGAAAGCAGGCGTACAGGTATCCCTGCAGTCCACTAACCTATGAGGCCCAACAGGCAGCTAAATACAAGGACAGCACTGCAAGAAATGCCCACCTCTGAGTGTTCATGTGGAATATTAGATCTATTATTTAACCAGATCATCTTCTCAGGTTAAGTGAATTTTACTGCACCGGAAACAATGAAATGATCTCTTGTCTGTTGTGTCTCGTGCTTCTATAAGTCCACCCCCCCCCCCCTTTCTGGACATAATTAGTAGTCCGTGGTGTGTTTAGAGTCCAAAAAAAAAATATGAGAAGAGCACCACCCCCCAGCTTGTGAGGAAGCAACACCCAGCAGATTTATTTTTAAAGGCTGTTGATGGAAAAATCCTCACTGTTAGCAGGTTGTGCAGCTGATGCTGTAAACATTAGCATTAGCTTTGACTGTATCCCTGCAGGCCAGGGCCTTACTGAAACTGTAAGACTGATCAGAAATCAGTTGTTGCACTACTACAGTGGGAACAATATGGATGTTAACAGGAGAGTTTTCCTTACTGGAATGACCGGACTAACATTTTCTAAGTGGATCCACTTTTCCTTGCAGTAACATACACAGACACAGACACAGACACACACACACACACACACGGAGCCCCACCTAACCAAGATAAACTTACATCTTCCCAAAACTCAATTAAAGAAGATGAGGATGAGGAATAAGAATCCTGATGGAGCAGAGAGTGATGTGAGGAAAACAAAAGATAAAAACAAAGGCTTGTGAAAGCATGAAGAGAAAACAGGTCTTAATGGACAGCACACACTTTCAGAGTCATCACATCAACTTTACTGGAAGATGCTTTTTTTTTTCTTTAAAACTTACATCAAACTGGTCGAGAGCTGAGGTGGGGGCATTGAGAAAAGCCAGGAAGGAATTCTGGGAATCCTGGTGCTTGACACCTGCAGTCACAGAGCAAATAAGACGCGCATTGTTAAGAATACAAACCATCAAAGGGTGACTTAAACCAAACAGGTCACAGGACTGCCTCTGAGGGCACTTTCATAAGCCCCAAGTAACAATACATTTTTATGTACACAGCACATGATTTCATTTCTACTTCCCCAAGCTTCTGATTGTTGCATAACCCTCTTTGAGTGTGATAATCTCCAAAGGTTTCAGCATACAGAGCCCATTCACCCACAGCACCCAGAGTAAAGTGTGCCCCCACATCATCCATCATCACATTAGACCCTCGTTCATGTCAAATTGAGACTAGTGAAAAAAATACATCTCTTTGTCTGCATCAGTTTGCTTTGAGCAGTTTAAAGTAAGAACTGGTTAATAGTGGAGTCCCTAAAGAAACACTCCTGTGACATCATTTGTTGTTGTTGTAGTTGTTGTTGTTGTATTCACCCCTTCGTAGCCGCAGCTCCTCCGTCTCCTTTTTCAGCCGGTCGATCTCAGCCAGGAGTTCCTGGTTTTTAATCTCCACTTCCTGTAGTTTACTGATGATCAGAGACGACAACACATCAGGCACTGTTCAGTGGTAGTTTTCAAAATAACATTTATTACATTAATAAAAGGAAGGAAAAAAAGTGTAGTATTCACCATTCAGTGGAAATGTTGTTGGCCTTTACTTTGTTCAGCTCGTCCTGGATGCCCTGCTTGGCTCTGATCTCAGCATCCAGGGCCGACTGCAGCTCCAGACGTGCCGACATGTCCAGCTTGGCGAAACGCCGCATCTTCCACGGCATGTCCTGAAACAGAGACCATCAAACCGAGTTAACGGCCAAAGCACTGTTACTCCAATAGTCCAGACTTTATTTCTGATGGAAAATATTGGAAGGAGTTCAAACGAACTCAGCCTGGTTACACTGCAGTTTTAACCATATTTTCCCACCAACAGCAACAACGTGGGTTTTTTTGCTTTAATTCTGCAGCAGCAGCAGCTCAAGAAGATTCCTCTGGTTATTTACCGTGGCTCTTGCTCCCAGGCTGGTGTTTCTCAGTCCTTCCAGCTCTTCTGTCATCTTAGTGGCCAGAGCCTGCAGGTAGCCCCGAGCATCTTTCTCATCACTCACCCTAAAGCAAACACACACACACACACACAGATCTGGATTACTACACATGCAAACACATTCCATCGGTGTGAACTTTCCCATAACATAAATGCTAAGGGTCTAAATCTAAAGCCAATTTTGACAGTATATTATTTATTATTACTTTTTTTAACATAAATACCCACACACTACAGCGCTGACAAGTTATTTCAACCTTCCTACAAACATCCTTCAGCAGCAGAAACAGAAAAACAAACACACACGTGCACATTAGCTAAACACTGCCTTGTAACTGTGTGCTCTTCAGATGCTGCGACCTGAACCACACTTAGCACTGCTTACACGTCAGTCGCCACGCACACCGACACAAACAGATATGGACACATGTTCAGCCTGCAGGATTCGCACTAATCCTTCACACTCAGGTAGAATAAACACAGCCAGTGTTCAGGACATGAACTTAAGCCGGCGCTAACTCAATCACCTCACACTCACTGACACTGCACACAATTCAGACATAATAATTAATGTAAAGTCATGAAGAGAATAAAACTTATTTCGTTTTTACTGACCAACCTCATCCTATCTCCTAATTTATGCCCTGTTGCAGTAACTCACCACCACCACCGGGGGGCAACAGTGATCACTAAATTCCTCTAAACTCACATACCAGACTCAACATTTGTACTTACATGTCTGGAATGTGTATGTGCTTGTGTGTGTGTGTGTGTGTGTGTGTGTGTGGTATGTGTGCTATGTAAAGACTTTAGGCTTGTCCAACAGTGAGAGGCTGAGCAGCTGGCGAGGTGTCAGCTGCTCTGGGAAGTGATCTGAGAGGAAGGCAGGGTCGAGTAGCTCTATGATCTTCAGAGGTATGCCAGAAATGCTGCAGCTATACACTGAGAAGGAACCCAATCCACTACGAGACAGGGTGCCTGCGTATGCTCGTACTTTGTCAGACTGAATATAACCGCGTTTCGTTTTGTGCTTTAGCATCAGTGGGTCAGAGTTTAACCTCAGCGAGCATTTGGGACATTTCAGAAGGCTGCAGTGTACATTACTGTATATGAACGTGTATCTTACCATTGGATGATTTCTGTGATCTGGGCCTCCCAGTGAGCGACACTCTCCTTTTTATCAGCCAGCTCCCGCAACTCCTCCTCTAGCTGCTTGTTGGAGATGCTCAACTTCTCAAACATGACAGTTAGCTGAGGGAATGAAAACAAACATGTTATAGTGTCAAATCATAAAGCCGTCACTAGAAGTCTGACACCTGTTAAATGGATTAATATACACGCTGACACCACGAATGGCAAACTGCAGAGTGTAATGAGTGTAACAGGCTCGAGTGCTGTGAGGTGCTGATGGTGCTCGGCCTTGAACATGATGACCGTTTCAATATATAAGCACATGTTACATTAATCAATGCATTGTTGGAGACAGATTTTATGATTCAGTTCCCAGACACTCCATCGCACTGCTGCTGAGGAGGTGTGTGCATCGTTCACATTTATCTCAAGGCGTTTTCCTGAACCCTTCGGTATTCCAGCCACTGCCGGGCTCAAACTGCTTCTTTCCAACACTGTGACATAATGGCAGCTTTGAATGATTCCCAATTCACAACGATCCCTTATCTCATACTGGATGCTGGTGCAACTCCTCAGTTTTATAATCTGAGTCTTAAATGAGCTGTTGTAGCTGCTCTCCCTTTAAGGCAACTTGGTTCAGATTGAGCACCCTTCCTGAGCAGAAGCAGCACGTGGACGGGGCTTATGTGCTCACAGCTAGAGCTGTGTGCCTGTGATGACCATGTAAGGATATCTGCCGTCTTTGAGGTCACACAGAGCCAGGAGCAGAAAAAAAACAAACTGTCTGTAGCCTGAGCCTTTGGCTCACAGTGACCACCTGCACACATTGTAACTACATGTTATCAAAGTTATGACCGGGTTGACTCGACTGCTTCTGGCTTCTTAAATCACAAAGATATCCTTCAGTGACTAATGGAGGAACTCTCCCTTCCAGCACCCTGGCACAGATCTCCCCAGGGAAGCTGAGGAGTGCGATTCCAGATAGTTGGAGCACATTCTCCGGTCACCCTCATAACGATAGGGACCACTGATTGTCACAGGCCATTACAGAGGAACATCAGCATCCAGAGCCTTCAGGAACTCGGGGCGAATCTCATCCACCCCGGGGGCCCTGCATCCAAGGAGATGTTTAACTACCTGTGATGGGTAGGTCATCCCAGTCATCCTCAGACTACCCTCAGCTCAAGTCTCACCCGCACTATACACAGTGTGGGTAAAGCACTGCCTTCCCCTCCTGAGTCGTCTGATAGTTTGCAGAGTCACTTTGGGGCAGTCCAAAAATCTTCACGACCTCCTCCCACACCCGAGTCGTTGCTTCAGCAGTGCTCTGCTTCACCTGCTGGTACCTGTCAGCAGCCTCCAGTGCCACAGGCTAACAAGCTTGATAGGAGTCCTCGTTCAGCTCGATGGCTCCCTTCACCTGTGGTGTCCACCATCTGGTTCGGGGATCACCACCATGACAGGCAACACCCACCTTGCATCTGCAGCCTCAACAATGTAGGTGCAGAACATAACACAGTCCATTCGGTGAGACTAGTCGAACAATAATATTTTCACACACTTCCAAGTGCGCTGAAAAACTGTGTTGGGATAAAAACTAGCACAGAGACAGGTCAGATCCATCCTGATTACTTTAAAAAAGATCATTCAGTGTGTGAAATAACATGAAATAACTGCAGTGATATAATCTCATATATATTCTGTCTCTTTCATGGAGTGACTGTGCATTTTTAAAATCAGCCACAGAGTTTAAAACCAACTCTTTAGCCCACATGTCAAAACGTCTCCCGCTTATGAGACATTGTTTAAAACGAAGGCCTCTTTGAACTTCCAGGAGCCACTTCCAAAGTCAACAAAACTCAATCCAGAGAGTCATTCCATCTGACTGTGGAGGAGGCTGCGGAGTGTTCTTACGCAGGATATTGAACAGTGATTTCTTTGGCATCGCTGGGAGAGCGGGGGCGGAGGGAGGAATGTGATGAAAGAGCCTGAGCGGCCCAAGAGGGGTTACCTGGGGTCAAAGAGCTGTGTGTTTCTGAGTGTGTGTTTGAGAGATCACTATGCTGGGAAGCTACAGATACGGTTGTTACCGTGTGATCGTAGACAGATGGAGAGATTTTGTACCGTATCTAGTTCACTGGACAGCTTCTTGTTCTGTTCAGTGAGCAGAACTCGTTCCCTCTCATACTTCTGCTTGTAGTCAGTCTCAAACTCTTCCCGCTCACTTTGGCTGTGGGAAACACACACACACACACACACACACACTTACTGTAAAGCTTATGACTTGATACAAACTTACAGATTCCTGCCTTTGTCATTTTAACATTAAAACCAACTCAATCCTTCAAAAATAGAAACCTATTAAAAGATTTTCAGTTTCTCCTTCTCTTCCTCGTCCCTCACTCCTCCCACATGTTTCCAAAACCCAGATCAAAGACCGAGATGCGATATTAAATCCAAACGCTTTAATGCAGAATCTGATACGGTGCTGTGTTTAAATCTGAATTGGGAAGCAGTGGGAGTAACGTGGCAGTAACACCAGGCAGGACGGCTGGGCGACGGCGTACAAAAACAAAAGCGCTAAAGCT
>VOQJ01033830.1:32955-43689 GCA_015052665.1 Apistogramma diplotaenia | reverse complement strand
CTCTCACCCTATGATTATGATTTAATAATTGATCAGCATATTGATTTATTCTGCCTTACAGAAACCTGGTTACAGCAGGATCAATATGTTAGTTTAAACAAATCAACACCCCCGAGTCACACTAGCAAAATTTTAACTCATTTGAAACTCTCAGCCTTGTCCAGCCTAACTGGAAAATTTAAAAACCTGTTTTATTTGTTATCATCTATCGTCCACCTGGTCCTTACTCAGAGTTTCTGTCTGATTTCTCAGACTTTTTATCTGATTTAGTGCATTTATTTGCAATTATTTCTGTGCCACAATCTCATTTTGTCCATCATGACAGTGATCATCAGGATCATGGCATATATTATAGTTACAAAAGCAAAACGGCACCAATTTCATGTCTGTGATTTAAAGTAAGAGAAACAAGCGTTTGCTACCATAAATGTTTGACAGCTTTCATCGGAAAAGACCTTTTACCTACATTTTGATATCAGACTCATCTCCTAGCTGTGATTCCTTCTATGTTTAAAAACTAATTTTCTATTTTAATAATTTTTTAACACTCACAAATGGAGTTTGTGTTCGTGAAATGGGGAAAGAAGCATGATCAGAGAGATATTAGACATCAGATCTTCTGAAGAAGGTTTTCAAGAATCCTCCACAATATGAGCAACTCAGAAGAGCCTGGATCACAGACTGTCTCAGGATCAGTGGAAGCTCTCGTCATGCTTTCTTCATTAGCTCATTTGTTACCAGTTCAGCTTGTTGTATTTTTTTCTTTGTGCCGAAATAAAGTTTAGTAACTTTACTAAACTTTACAGGAAAGTTTAACCTTCATGAGGTGCAAAATACAGGGAACCCACTCTTAAAGGTACAAACTTTAAAGACAAAAATTTGTTTCTCACATCAAATGTATGAAAGTAAAATTTTAATCATTCTCTCCATACATTTTTAGATTCGCATATAACTGTTTACATGCAGACTTCCTCTCTGTGGGCTGCTGTATTGTAGATTAGCAGGTGGAATATAAATATACGTTCTGATGTTCTAGGTCATTTTTGAGGTTACCAGCTTTGTCCTTGAAAGCGGTGGGAGCAGCTCGCCGTGGTGCGTTAGGGGATTAGACGTGAGTCGGTGACTGTGTCATGGATTACAGCTCACCTGGACAGCGCTGTCTGCAGCGGGCTCAACACAGACAGTGTTGGTCAGTTTAATCTTATGGCAAAGTGAATTTGAAATATCGGCGAGTACAAAAAACTATTTTTCATCTTAAAAACCAGTATAAAATATTTTATTGAAACACTGCAACAGAAAGGAACTTGAAAATACATGATCTGACAAACTGTTGTCTCAACTAACCACAACATGCTGTGTTCACGCTGCTTCAGGTAAGGTCGTTGGTCCTACAGTTTAACTAATGAGTGGATCCTCATCTAAATCCACCCCCCCTCCCCTCTCGGAGTTGTTATTGAGCTGCTAAAGCCTGGTTTACTGACGTCAGTCCAAAGTTGCAGGAAGTCCGGGAAGGTGCTGAGCAGGAGACAGCTTTAAACCCAAGCACAAAGTCTACCACAAATGCAACATTTAACTCCAGATACACACTACTTTACTCTTCTCACATATGTAACACATCACATTACAGCATATAGTACATCCTTGTTTTATTTCAGTAAGAGACTTGTGAAAAAAGAAAGTCCAGCAAATCAGAGAAACAGCTGAAAACAGACCCTGAACGATCCTACAAAGAACAACACTGATTTCGTTCCTCTTAGATTAAACATTAACTGCTCGGATCGCAGGAAGAAATTCATACATCAACCCGTTCATCAGTCTTTGTCAGGGGCAAAGTCAAGGGATGCTGAGGGAAGCGGATTGCTTCACTGTTGCGGCGCATGTATGCGTGACCGCTGATGGGGTACCACATCTCGGTGAACGTCAGGTTGGCCACAGTGATGGCGCAGCGCCCCAGCACCTTGAAGCCCGACTTGCGGTAGAAGGGGATGAGGAAGTCTTCGCACATCAGCACCGCTCGGCGCACGTTGGGCAGGCAGCGGAGATACTGCAGGTAACGCCACATGAGAATGGGACCTTTGCCCTGCTGTCTGAAAGTGCGATGGACAGCCAGGATGTGGATGTGGACGGTGGAGCCGCAGGGCTTGTGGAGCGTCAACGCCTCCTGGAGTGAAGTGTATAGATTGTTGTAATAATTAATGGTGATTGTAACTGAGAAGTGGCGAAAACTGAAAGGATGTCTTACTGTGGTAAGCCTGTCCTGGTCCCACAGAGAGCCGATGATGAAAGCCACGAGCCGGCCCTCCTCGAACCAGCCCATGGACAGCTCTGGGCACAGTGTGAGGAAGTGACGCACCTCATCCAGGTGGAGGGGGCACTCACCTGACACTGAGATAAACGCTGACAGAGAGAGAGAGAGAGATTGGTGGTCCGTGCGCAATAATGGTCTGGCACGACTTTTACGCACACTTGTAAGACGACCCAGATCATTCCATTCACAGACTGAATGGATCCAGTTCACCAAACATTAAATCTTCAGCGCATCAACTGAAGGAAAGTCCATCACGTGACTTAATTAAATCAATCAATCAATCAATCAATCAATCAAATTCGGCATTTTCCAACACACATTTATGCAAACACAGTAACAATAAATAAGTCCAGAGCAGATTTGTGCCCCACAGGAATGATAACTTACCCTCTCGCTCGATTTCAAAGACGCTTATGGCATCCTGCGTGTTGAGCGGTCGGAATTCACTCGCGGGGAGCGTGTGTCTCCTTTGGATGCCGGGCGAAACTGAAGGTAGGGACTGCATTGGTTTGATGAAAGGCTGCGCGCCCACAACTGACATCATACGATACTATGCTGTTCTTCTCCCCAAAACTTCCTTCTCTGCTCTCCTTCTCTCCTGCTCAGCAGGATCACCTCTGTCGGGCCCTGCGAGGACGACAGGGGGGTTTGGATCCGTATTTATAGAACAGATCTCCCAGCTGTGATTCACCAGCTCATTTGCATTTCAATGTTTTTGAATGAAAAAAAAAACTGTGTAGATCCATTTGCTGAACCCTGCAATTAACAGAAGCAACTGTTGCCACTAAAACCAACAAGCAGATTATAATCGATGACTCACTGAACCAACACCACCGGCTTATTTTTGGTTTGTTTACAGGGAGGTACACCGCCCGTGGAGAAGCTGCAGGTGGCACGCGTTTGGTTAGACGTTTAACCGCATTTGAATAAACTTCCCAGCGCAATTAAGTCTGATAAGAAGCAGATTATAAAAAATCAAGCGTTCACCTCCTGCCACCCACCACTTTTCCACTTTCCAAAGCAACAACTTGTCTGTAAGTGATACTTACCGGAAGGTGTTGCGGTTTAAGTCAGTGAAGATTCGTGGACTCACTGCTGATGCAGCTCTGCGTGTCTCTCTGTGGGTCTCACCTGATGCGCGGCAGACGCCTCGCTTCATTATTATGGATTATTATTATGAGTCACATGATGAAGGATTACAGAAGTTGTTTCCACAACTCGGCGCATTACAGACACTTCATCTCCTCTGTCACTGAACACACACACACACACACACACGCACGCACGCACGCACGCACACACAGAAGAAGTGAAGAACTACTTACTGTATAATAGAAGAAAAAATGACCATGCTCACTGTGTTACTGCAGGTGCAGTCACACAAAGGCAAAATGCCATTACAGCAGTCACGTGTGATTAGTTGGTTGGTTCAGGCGGGTAAACTGCAATAACTTTGTGCACAGTTAGGAAGTTTAGTTTAGTTAAATGGTTCCCAGAAGTCTCTGAAGCATTCAATCATGTTAATCTCATGTATAATGTTTAAAGGTGAAATCTCTCTGTGGTGGAAGTGTGGAAAAAGGTTCATCCAAACTTTAAGTGAAATATGCTATACTACCAAAAGTGTCATTGAATTCAGGTGTTCCAGTCACTTCCATGGTCACAGGTGTTTAGACAAGTATGCAGTCGGCTTCTAGAAACAATTATGAAAGAATGGGTCGCCCTCTGGAGCTCGGTGAATCCCAGCGTGGTGATAGGATGATACCTGCGCAACAAAACCGGCTGTGAAATGTCTTCACTACTAAATATTTCACAGTCAACTCTTAGTGGGATTATAACAAAGTGGAAGTGGTTGGGAATGACAGCACAGTGTGCAGAGGTCGCCAAATTTCTGCAGTCAATCACCACAGACCTCCAAACTTCATGTGGCCTTTAGATTAGCGTGGAGAGTTTCATGGGATGGGTTTGCATGGCTGATCAGCTGCATGCAAGCCTTACATCACCAAGATATTTCAGGCAATTTCATGCTCCCAGCTTTATGGGAGCAGTTTGAGGATGGCCCCTTCCTGTTCCAACATGACTGCACACCAGAGCACAAATCAATATCAATTAAACCCAATAGAACACCTTTGGGATAAATTAGAGTGGAGACCGTGAACATCGGTGTCTGACCTCACAAATGCTTTTCTGGAAGAATGGTGAAAAATTCCCATAAACATTCCTAAACCTTGTGGAAATCCTCCTCAGAAGAGTTGAAGACGCTGTAGCTGCAGAGGGTGGGTCGACACCATCAGGAGATAGTTGGAGTTCTGCAAAATGCTGCAAAAATGAAAATGTTCAGGTGAAGTAAAAACTGTTTAGAAGCACCGTTGATGTGCTGCACACAAACAGGTGCTCCGTGCGCTGACGTCCTAAAATTCCCTTGGAGGATTTATGGGGCTGCATGGAAGAAGTGGAGGGGAAAGATCAGTAAGAGAATTTATAAAATACATCTGCTGAAGTGTGGGCGCCCTGTTGCCTTCAGCTCCACAAGAGGCTCCATTCAGGTGAGCCAAAAACTGATTTCCTGTATTTAAACTGCTGTAAATGACTTGTTGACCTATGATCTCTCAAACATGTCTCTCATGAATGATATGAAATCATTTTGAGCTAAAAATAACATCATGCAATCAGTTTTTGGCAATTTTTTTATACCCTTCATTTATCCAGGTAAATAGTATCATTGATTTAAAATGTATCTTTAGGGAGTTCTGTATTGCTTACAATGTTGGTAACACACAGTCATAAAGATACTTACAAAACAGGTCATTTCTGCATTTTATATGAAATCCCAGTAAATGTGAATCCTGTTGGCAGGCAGGATGTGACACACCTGCAATCTGCGAACTGTGTGAAAAAAGGCCAGAGCAAGCAGCTGTGTGTGTTTGTTTGGGTTTGGTAACAGTTAAGTGATTATTTTTGGTCATTTCCATAAACTTTATATATGACGCCCATCCCGCTCCTCGGTGAGGTTAAGATGCATGTGATCTTGAACAATGTGGGCATGAACAAATAGTTTTGCATAAAGTTATAATGTTTTTATGTTGTAAAAATACATGATCCTTTATTACTTTTGTGACATTTTAGTTTAAAAATGTTGAAGTCTTGTTAATCACTCCAAGGTTGAAATTTTGAATTTGAAAGTATTTCAACGGGTGCTCGTTAATGATCTCCACCCACCACGCGACTGATGTCTCTGTGTGACCCACAACTGAATATAAGCTTGACTCTGCTGGCTTAGATGCTTTAAAAAATACAGAAAATGTACAAAACACAAGTGACTGCTGAGCACAGGGGGAGAGTACTGGGCTCCATAGACTTTAATGCATTATAGAATTCCTAAAGACTCATAAACTGTACACGTCAGGATCATGAGCAAAGGTACAGTTGAGCAATGTGCAATACTGAGCATTTTGAAGTATGAATGGAGTTTGTCTTGTATACAATAGCAGAGATATAAATACAGTTGATGTCTATTGGACTGTTTTTTTAAATCTTAACTCAAAAAGTATAAAAGTTACCGATAAGAAAAGTCGTAGCACCCATCTACAAAGAATCCCACACGGCTGACATATCAATCGTCGTGGCAACATACACGCTTGCAGGAAGACGTACACGTCAAAGAAAATCAGTTTCCACTAATATAATCCATTACAAATGTAAATTTATGATTTTTCTTTATGAAAATACCTTCATTGAAATTAAGTATGGTTCAATATATGAACAGTATATGTGGCATAAATGGGTTTTAGAGTTTGTAGAGAGCGAAAAAGGCACAGAAGAAGAAGAAGTAAGCGAGAGTGCGATTTAGCGCACACGCCAAATAATTACAAGTCAACGCTGACCTACTGTCAAACATGAGAGAAACCAGCGTTTGTAGTGCTGAGGCAGCAAAGCAGCTTACAGTCACATTCTATATTCATATGCAAGCAAACAATCCGAGCATAGGAGGAAAAAAAGGAAACGCTATCAGTTCCAGTTCAACTAACACAACTAAACGGAGTCGTATGATGCACGTGGTGTAGACAAGTGAAAAAACAGCATCTGCTTCCATTATGATGTGCTCCTTTCAAATAGTGCAGTGCTTTTGTTTTAGCGTCCTGAACAGCTAAACAGTGGTCCAGCAGAAGATAATCATCACTCAGTCACATGTGCACTCACTGAATTATGAGCTGACCTCGATCAGGAAAGGGGGAACTTATTTCTAACGCGTGCTCAGAGTTGTAAGGCGCTTCTTACAGTCTTAAGTGGGGCGGTGGTGAGAGCTTCGGGGGGCTCGGCTGCTGGTGTCTGCTAGGGTTCAGGATGGCTTCGGTCGTGGTTTGAAAAGGCAATTCAAACAGGGGTTGTTATGGACTTTATGTGCTAAAGTGGGAAGAGGGTCTCTATTGAAGCTGTGTGAGTCGTGATGTGGCTGCTAGGGGCTGACTGAGGGAGAGCAAAGGTTAAGGCGTCTTTTCTTCTACTCCGCTTGTGGCGCCGGGGTCTCGTTGGCATTGTTGTCAGTGATCTTGTTTTCCAGCTCATCATCGGACAGGAGGTCCAAAGAAGAAGTTCCCTCTACCTGCAGCGGACGTCTGCCTGAGCGACTGGAGGAGAAGCTGATGGGACCACCGCGCCTGCAGGAGGAAGAGAAGCAGAGGTGAGAGGGAACTGACGAGAGGAGTTCAAAAGGAAAACCAAGAAGTAACTTCAACAAAGAACATAAATAAACGAGGAAAGTGCGACGGCAGACGTCTTCTTCCTCTCCTCTGTACCTGAGACGATTCTTGAGTGTGTGGACCTCACGGCTCAGGCCCTCGCTGGCCTCGGTGGCGTCATCCAGCTCTCTCTGCAGCTTCCTGCGTGCAGCGTTGGCCCTCGTGGCCTCCTCTTCAGCCTCCTCCAGCTGCCGCTTCAGCTGCTTCATACGGGAGTTGGTTTTTTCCGCCTTCACACACACACACACACACACACACACAAGGACACACATGACATACAGCTGTTGTTAGGCTGAAGCTGAAACCAGGCACAGTGACGATAAATGCAGCTGACGGACATACTTGCTCTTTAAACTGGTCGGCATGGCGCCGCTCATCCTCCACCTGCATGCAGACTTCTTTAAGCTTCTTCTCGGTCCTTCTTACAATCTTGTTGGCTGCCGCTCGCTCCCTTCAGTGGAGAGGATGTTCCACAGTTTAACATTTTCTAACTGCTCTCAAACAGGATTAACCAGAATGTTCATTATTCTGAGCAAGAACAGAAGTGCAGTAAATTCTCACCTTGCCTCCTGCTCCAGCTGTTCTTCCAGCTGTGCTATTTTGGCCTCCAGGGCTGTGATGGAGGCCTTGAACCTGTTCTTCACGGAACCCTCCAGCTCGCCCAGCTTGGCCCGCAGCTCCTTGTTTTGTCGCTCCAGCTGCTGGCGAGCATTTTCGCTTTTCTGCGCTGTGCTGCGCTCTGAATTCAACTCTGTGGTCAGAGTGTCCACCTGAGGGAGAGTGAAACAGGTGGAGTAAAAATCTGCACTGGAAAAACTGAGAATCCAAGTGGACACATGCACACATGTTGAGGTTCCTCTGACAGCTGCCCGTCTTTGGTTTTACATCGATTTGTTGGGAATTACAGTTGCAGTCAACTCAAGTATCTTTATGTCGTCTCGTCTCTAAACAAGTGCATATCCATCATCCCTCCATCCAAGGATGAATAAAGACAGCGCTCTCACAGTATGACACCAAACCTGCATGGTTGTCTTTCTGAAGCGGTCATTGAGTAGCTCCATGTTGCCCTGCTCCTCTTCCAGCTCCTCCTCCAGCTGGGCTATGCGAGCCTCCAGCCTCCTCTTCTCATCCATCAGAGCAGATCTGACACAGCGAGAAAAATAAAGGGCCCCGTGATAAAGTAGTGCAGTGGAAATATGACGACATTAATGTGTAAATCTTTTCTCCTCAGGAATCTTTAGAGGAGTGGATGATGTGAAGCAAAAAGATTTTTTACACCAAAACGGTTTTGGAGAGATGACAGCTTGTTCTCAGAGTCACAAAAGGCCAAAGAGAAACATTAAAGGAGCCGCAGGCCTCTGTGACCTCAGCTACGGGTCAGTGACTCCACTATCCTGCAGATTTGGGCCACAAATGGCATCCATAGAGGTTTAGCATGGTGAAAACCAGCGCTAACCCAGAAAAACAAGACGGCTTATTGTGAATTTTGTATAAACACACCCCAGTGACCCTCAGACTTTTCAGCAGAATGTTTCATGGACTGATGAGCTGAAACTTGAATGAGTGGGTGGAGGGGGTCCTGTAATATCTGGCACAAATCAAACTTGGCAACCCTCAAAACAATCGTTTTACTTCAAGCTTGGCGGGAGCAGAGTCTTTGCTCATTCAGCGTGGCTGGGCTTCACTGAGCTTAAACTTAATTTGCTGAATGAGCTTAATAACTGCAGAAATTTTTTTAGCATTAGCACTAATCGCCTATATTTGAACCACCTGCAACATGTGTCTGAATTTGAATCCACCAATCAGAAACAAGCTGCATCTTTCCCTTCAAAAGGAGAACAGAAGAAAATCCTGCTGAACTACCCAAAACAACAGGTTACCCCACAAAAACTGCAGGTCCCAGTGACAAACTGTTTACACTTTGAGCACAAGGAGATGTTACTGAAGCAGGACGTGTAGTTTTTTATGTCCATAACTCAGAAATTGCAGTTTAAAAAGTTCCTTTGTTTTGGAGTTTGGCTAACTTACTTCCCAGAGGTGCTGTTTGAGATTTCGTCTTGCAGCTCGTCCCGCTCCTGCTCCGCGTGGCGCCGTGCCCTCTCAGATGCTGCCAAGTCCTGCAGTTTAGTGCATCATGTAACATTAAGAGGGACTGCTGCTAACTGCGAATCTACACCCTTCAACTCAACAAACATCTCAAAATGTCTGAATTTCAGGTTTTCCTGACCTCGTGTAGCTGCACGATCTCCGCCTCCAGGCTCTTGAGTTTCTTCTCGTTTTCCTTAGAAATGGCAAAAATATCGTCTCTGGAAGCTCGGGTGTCTTCCAGCTCTCTCTGGTAGTCTTTCATTTGGGCCTGAAGGAGAGAACATAAAGACATGACTGGAGAATCATGTAGGAATCACAGCTGATGCAAACTCGTGAATGAAATCTGCACCTGTAACTTGCGCAGCTGCTTGATGGCTTCGTCTCGAGCCTTGTTGGCTCCTTCGATGTGACCCTCTATGTCCTTCAAGTCCATCTCCAGCTTCTTTTTAGCAGCAACAGCCAAACCTCTTTGCTTCCTCTCATCCTCCAACTCCGCCTCCATTTCTCGCACCTGGAAGGAGGCATTACAAATCATTAGTGTGGAAATGATGGGAAACGTGCCACTTACAGCATCGTTACTTGGCTGAGAGTTTTAATTTGCACCTGCTTGACCAGCGCTCTCTTCTTCTCATCGTTCTGGTCGTCCCGGCCCTGAAGGTCTCTCTCATACTGAGCCTTCATGGCCTGCATGTTGACCTCCAGGCGCAGTTTAGCATCCTCAGTGGCCTGCAGCTCGTCCTCCAGCTCCTCCAGCTGAGTCTTCATCTCCTCCAGCTGCTGCTCCAGAGTGCGCTTCGACTTCTCCAGCTCATGAACCTGACATTTGCGTGCGTTACGGAAGAGGAAGTGAATGCAGATGTAAAATGACCTCTTTTGAAACATCAAAGACTGTCGGAGCATCGTGCCACTCACGTTCTTGCCGACGTCGTCCTTTGAGCTCATTAGATCTTCCATTTCAGCTCGGAGCTGCTTGTTGATCCTCTCCAGCTCCTCTTTGGCTTCCAGCGCCTCGTCCAGGGCTCTGGCCATGGACAGGGCTTTGGTCTCCTTCTCTCTGGCCTCAGCTTCGGCACGGTCACGCTCCTCAGCGTAACGAGCTGAGATGCTCTTCTCCTCAGCCAGCATCTACAGACAGCATTACCAGGTCGGTCAAAATTAATAAGTAACTTCTATAGCATCTTATCTTTAAAACGAAAGAATTAAA
This sequence comes from Apistogramma diplotaenia, assembly GCA_015052665.1. Lineage (NCBI taxonomy): Eukaryota > Metazoa > Chordata > Actinopteri > Cichliformes > Cichlidae > Apistogramma > Apistogramma diplotaenia. The sequence continues at coordinate 33,353 of VOQJ01033830.1, read as the reverse complement.
GTGTTAAAAACTGACTTGAAATGTGTCCATGGATTTGTGTTCTCACCTGGTCAAACTTCTTCTGTTTCTTCTCCAGGTTGGAGACGATCTGCCTCTGGTGATCCAAGTCCACAGTTAGATCATCGAGCTCCTGCTGGAGACGCGTCTTGGTCTTCTCCATCTTTTCAAAAGCGATTGTCTTCTCTTCCAGACGCTGGTTGGACAGTTCCAGGTCCTTCTGCAGCTTCTTCTTCGTCTCCTCCAGGCCTTCGATTGTTCCAGCATCATCTTCAAGCTTTTTCTTGCTCTCTGACAGCTGAACAACACACACGCACACACACACACACGAAAAGGAATCTTACTAAAACTGACAATAACATTCCTCAAAACGGTTTCCTACAGCAGAGATCGTGTCCTAC
>VOQJ01033830.1:18255-32935 GCA_015052665.1 Apistogramma diplotaenia | reverse complement strand
TTATCTCCCTTAGTATTCTTTATTGTTTATTTTTTTTATTTCCTTGAACACTTCTAGGAACACACACACGCACACACACACACACGAAAAGGAATCTTACTAAAACTGACAATAACATTCCTCAAAACGGTTTCCTACAGCAGAGATCGTGTCCTACCTGAGCCTGTAAGGTAAACATTTGCTTTTCCAGGTTCTTGCGAGCCTCCTCATCCTCCTCCTGCTGTTCCTGCAGAGCGTTTTTCTCCTCTTCCAGCTGGCGAATTCTGCTGCTGAGGTTTAGCTTCTGTCGGGTCTCCTCCTGGAGCAGCTCCTAATAATAATGAAGATGGGTCCAGTTATTAATCGTATCCTGGTCCACTTTTAAATACCATTTAATAACAACTAATGCTGGTGGAGGGGGTCGGAGATGGAGCCTAACCCAGCTGCCATAGGCGGGGAGGTGGGGTACCCTCTGGACAGGTCACCAGTCTGTCACAGGGTCAACACAGACACACGGACAACTACTCACACTCACACTCACACTCACGGGTTAGTTAGAATCACCAGTTAATCTAAGCCCACATTAACCTAACCTAATGTGGGAGCTGGAGTATTCTGCACCAGTCACGAGTCCAAGAATACAAATACTGAGCTGGAAACGAGGTCCCCTTTAATATCAGAGGTGCTGCATATTACCTGCGTGTCTTGCAGTTGACTCTCTAGCCCAGTGACATCTTTGGCCAGCTTGATCCCCTTCCTCTCTGCATCTTCCAGCATGGTAGACACATTGTCCAACTCGGTCTGTGTGGAGAGGTAAAGAAATTCACTGAACAGTAAAGAAATGAAGTTATGCTCTGACTGAACAGTCCTCGCTGTTAAAATCACACAAACCTGCAGTTTGTGTGTGCGCTCAGCCAGTTCTCCCTTAGCCCGCTCCCCCTCGGTGACCCTGGCCATGAATTCCTGCAGCTGAGCCTCCAGCTTCTTCCTCTTGTGTTCGGACTCTTGCTTCGCCTGCTGCAGGCTCTTGACCTCACTCGCTAGCTCCTTGTTGGCAGTCTCCTGGCTCTGCTTGGTCTTTTCCAGGTTAGCCTTGAACTACATGCAACCAATAATAAATATTAACATTATGAAATGACAGAGCAGCACAGTAATAGTAACTTCTAAATCCGTGATATTAGACTGTTGACTGTGAAAAGGTCAGCTACCCTCTTGGCCTGCTCGAGCTGCTCGGACAGCTCTTCTAAGGTGGTGGCGTGCCTCTGTCGCATCTCCTGGATCTGAGCCTCGTGGTTTTTAGTCTCCTCCTCTATGGCTTTCTTCAGCTCTGCAACCTCCTGCTCACGCTTGGTCCTACAGAGAACATAACAAGCTCTCCAAAATGCACCACTACTTAAAATACCGGTGAGACAAATGCAGCATGCGCTACCTGAGCTCCTGCTGGGCTGCAGTCGTATCGAGGGTGTCCTCCAGTTCAGTCTTGAGGGCCTCGAGCTCCTCGCCCAAGTCCCTCTTGAGTTTCTCAGCCTTGTTCCTGGACAGCTTCTCAGACTCGAGGTCCTCCTGCAGCTCAGACAGCTGGGCCTGCAGCTCTCGAACCTGCTTCAGAGCATTGTTCTTCTGGCTCACCTCTTCCTCACCCCTGAAATCAAAACTGTGGCTTTAATAAAAATAACACTAATTTTAAAACTGAGAAAACATCGATGGTTTAATGCAACACTCAATTATTAATTATACTAATGGTCAAAAACATAAAAGACACATTAAGTCCACCGAAGGAACTCGTGCTGTTGCGGAAAGTCTCCAGCGGGTGGCAGCAGAGGCAGGCTCAATGTTGATTCTAATTAAAAGAGATGCATGTAGCATGATCTCACACTTATAAATGACCAATAACAACAGTCACACACATTCCGATGCTGTGAGAGCAGGTTAATAAACAGCAGGCGGTGCCAGGTCACAAAGCAGCACAACAAGAAGATAATTCTCACAATAAGACCACTGTTGCACACAGCTCTGCAGTGTTGGGAGTCTCATAAAACGCTCCATATAAAACGGTTGGTGTGAACGTTTCCAGTGTGCTGACTGCTATGCTATGCAACACTTATCTCACTGTGACTCTCATCACCTCAGAACCTCGACGACTCTGAAACCCACATTTAGCTCCGTTTGGTAAAGTGATTTCATCAGGACTCACTCGCCTCTGCAGCTGAGCTACTATGTCCTACCTGGTCTGCATCACCTGCTGCTCCTCTTCCTTCTTGCTCAGCTGCATTTTAAGTTCTTCTATCTGGGACTGCAGCTCTGATATCTGGTCCTGGAAGTCGGACGTCTCCCCGTCCAGCTTCCTCTTAGCCTTCTCCAGCTCCTGCCGTGTCTTCTCCTCTTTCTTCAGCCTCTCTAATTATGAAATCACAGCAAACGTTCGTTTGATGTGAGATGGCTCTTTTTCATTTTGGTGAAGTGGAAGTTACAGTTTGATACTTTATAGATGTAGTTCACTTGTTTACCCTCCAGGTCGACCATCATCATTTCCTGCTTGTTTTTGACCTTGCCCAGGTTCTTGGCCTTCTCTTCTTCTTCAGCAAGCATCGAGGTCACCTCATTGATTCTGTCCTCGAGCAGCTTCTTCTCCTAAAAATGAAAAGAGACACACACACCTTAATGCACACGTAACCCACACGTTAACATCCTTTTCCATCCAGACTTTGGGATTCTTCTCCCTCTCACCTTGTGGAACTTGGAGTTCTGGTCCTCCAGAAGCAAAATGTCCTCCTCGTATTTCTTTATTTTCGCTTCGGCCGTCACTTTCTCCAGCTGCAGCTTCTGCCTGGCAGCCTCCTCCTCATCCAACTGTTCCTCCAGGTCCTACGCACAGCAGCAAACACATATTTTTGTACCTAATAAGTAGTTATATTTTAGAATAAATTTGTTTTGTTGACAAAACTACTGTTACATAAACAATTCACAGACAAATAACCTTCTGTTGCATTATTATTAATTCCCAATGTTAAATAATGTTCTCCCTGCATTAATGCCCCGCAGGCATACCTGGATATGGGACTGCATCTTTTTCTTCTCATTCTGCAGCTCCTGGGACCTCTCTTCTTCCTCCTCCAGCCTGGACTCCAGGTCGTGGAGGATCTCCTCCAGCTCTTGTTTCTTGGAAGCAAGACGAGCTCTCATCTCCTCGGCCTCTGCAAACAGCTCCGTCTCTGCCTGCAGCTGCTCCGCTAGGATGTTCTTCTCTTCCATGAGCTACACGTCAGCAATGTTAATGTGTCATTTATCCACTTTAAAGAGGCCAATATCATTAGCATTTGTTGGTATTGCTTAAGCTGTAACTAACCTGCTGATGTTTTCTCTCCATCTCCACCAGCTCTCCCTCCACCTTCATCTGCTTCTCCTTCACTTTGACCAGCTCTTCATCCTTAGCCTGCAACTCCTCTTCCTGCCTGGTCACCTGCAGCAGGGGCTTCACCTGCAGGTGCAAATGAACAGTAGCAGCGATCCTGACCATACAGTAAAAATCATTATGTCTCCTGAAAATTCACAGTTGCACACCTTAGTGAAAAGTCTCCACCACTGCCAGTGACGCAGCTTCAAGTACGCGGCGCAGTTCCTCTGGAGAACCTTTAGTGCACTGAGCTGCTGTTGCTTCTTAGCAAAGGCCCTGAAGCCAGCACAGAAGAGAGACTGAGTGAGATCACAGAAACATTTAAGGATCAAATATATAGAAACATGTCTGTTTCTACTCAGGGTTCAGCAATGATAACAAACCCTTACTTGCGTGCCAGATATCCTCGACAGACAGCTTGGAAGTAAATGATGATGTCTGTGATTTTCAGGTCCCTCTCCTCCTCCAGGTGGGCCAGGACTCCGGCCCTGAAGAAGATCTTACTCTGGCCGATTCGGAAAAGGTTGCCGTCCAGTTCCAGGGCTTGAATCTACCACAGAGAGGGAGATGAGGAGAAGATGTGGTTGAACTGGGAGTGAATGGGAGACATAATCCTTTAATAACACGTGATCATTACTTTTTAGACTGCTGCTTGTAAAGGTAAACCCTGTGACTGGCCCTTACCATTCTCTCACAGGCCTGCTTGCCATCCATGAAGCCCTTGGGAATGGCATTAGGAGTGAGGATCTCATACCTTTACACAAAGCACAAAAAACAAGCACATTTACAGAGAGCAAACCGCTTCGAAGAGCCACATACACTCGCCGGTCTGTTCAACTTCTCGTTAACGCAGATATCTGCTCAGCCAATCACATGATAACAACTTAGAGCGTTTAAATATGCGGACATGGTCAAAATGACCTGCTGAAGTACACAAACTGAGCATCAGAATGGAGAAGAAAGAGTTATTCAGGGTTTACAGAAAACGGTCTGAAGAAGAGAAAATATCCAGTGAGCCTCAGTATTCTATTGAGTATTATTGCTGACCGTGTCCATCCCTGTATGACCACAGTGTATCTATCTTCTGCTGCAGCTTCCAGCAGGATGATGCTCAAATAAACTCAAATAATCTCAAACTGGTTCCTTGAACACGACACTGAGCTCACTGCAACTGTGTGTGATGCTGTCATGCTAACATGGACCAAAATCTCTGAGGAATGTTAAGAAAATGGATAATTCCCTAAAGTACATCATGGTGGTGTTTTTAAAAAAAAATCAAAGTAATAAGTGTGTTTAGCTCAGTAGGAAATTTTTAAGGAGAAAAACTGAGGCAGAGATAAATAAATGACCTCTGTCTGAACTCCTGGAAGACGATGCGGTTGGGGAAGCCCTGTCTGCAGATACGGATCCCCTCAAGCACACCATTACACCTCAGCTGGTCCAGAACCAGGTGGGGGTCCAGTTTACCAGCCTGGTAAAGCAAGAAGAGGGAAAAATTAGATCAATAAAAAAATGAGAGCAAGAAAATCATTATGTGAAGCTTCTGTATAAATATTATTTTTATCTGGAGGACAGTGAAATCTGTTGCCATGACATTGCAGCACGTGTCCTCATCTTTAGCCAGAAATATCAGTGATTCTTCCTGCTGCCTGTTCCCAGCACAGCCGGTAATGCATCTCCTCCCAGTTTAAACAGAAATAGGTGAAAACATCTCTTAATCCTACAGAATCTGCACATTTGGTGGCAGCGATTCACAATGACGGGTAGATCTTTAGACTCACCCTTTTTTCATGGTTGGGGATGATGCAGCGGACAAAGTTGGGATTGGTGTTCCTCAGTGTGGCCATGAGCTTCGACAGCTGCTCCTTGTACAGCTGCCCCACGGTGCGGAACATGCCCTTCTTGGTCTTGTAGGCAGCACCGAATGCTGTCTCATTCATTCCCGCCACCTGGTCCAGACCCACTATCCGGTCAACTGGTGGTGAGGAGAATAGTTGAAGAGGAATACGGATAACTGGATTAATGAAGGAATTCACACGTAACTGAAATGACTTTTCTGAGAATGACTGACAGATAACTTCTAGCTTTTTACATGAAGAGAAAAGCCAACAAATTATTTTATGTGTATTTAAATCGAATTTAAAGTTCATCAGAACATGTTGAATAAAGAAACTGAAACATTGTTACAGCAGCTGTGAGTGAACACCATCTCAGTCAGCACGCTAACTGTCTTTTACTCTCACAGGATCCACTGGATTAAAGTTCACAAAGTAACCAAAACGTTGCAGAAACAGACCCCATTTAAACATCTTCAGTCATAGTTAAATTTTTTAAATACAGGCTCATAATGTGATCATCTAAAGAGAAACACTGCCTGGGATAACAGCAGTGCTACAGCTCACCAAGGCACAAATGCATTAATGACCCAAAATCCCCCTCAAAGTGATTTATGACTGTTTCTTTCAGTCTTCTGTTAGTTTTGATCATATTCATGAGAAAGTGTCTGCACAGTGAACAGTGGACCATTAATCCCCGCATCTTGTGAGCAATAAGGATTGACTGTAGACTATAGATGGTATTTGTCCGTTTGAAGTCTGAGTATCCAGCCTATTAATTCAGCTCAACGCGCTCATCCGATCAGCTGTATACTCACCGACATCATTCAGTGTCTCAGATTTTCACCATTTGTAAAATAAACCAGATTTTCATTGTGTGACGTCACAAGCGATAAATGTAGGAGCAATTGCAGTGTCAGTGGACCACCTTCATCAGTAGAACAAGTATGAGAGCTTTTAGAGCCATGCAAAGCCTGAGGAGAGCTGACTGGACAGGTGCGCAGTGCAGTCATGACGGGACAGGAAACCAATGAGACCGCCGGTGCAGAGCATGAGAGCAGCAAGTGGTACACAAAGGTTAAGTGTTACTATCATTCACCTGGAGCTTCATGGAGCCCAGACACATTGTCATAGAAAGAGGCTCTCTGAAACGTCTGAATGTCTATAGCAACAGAGACACAGACAGAGGGCAGGAGCGTGAGAGACAAAGAAAGAAGGCAAGCATGCGAGCACACACACCCACACACACACAGAAACACACTCACAAAGATACAGAGTTTCACAGCACTGAGTAGCTGTTAATAAAGAAGACAGAAGAAGACAGAAGAGTAAATATCAGTTCATCAACTGCAGTTTTACAGTATGAGAGGATTAACAAAGCTGTGTTATCAAGCGTTAAGCTTAAGAATTAATTACACAAAATCAGAATAAAGATTATAACGGCCACCTGAAACAGTAACAGTGCATCAATCTACTGGTGCAGAATATGCAGTTTTAGCATTAAATGTACCATTAAGGTTTGAAAAGCGCTGGCTGTGTTTTAACTCACTTACACGTCATGTTTTTACTGGCAAAACCCACCACCCACATTAGAAAAATCATAAAGCACATAAGGCTCTGAGAGGACGTGTGAAAGGAGAGAAAGCGCGTTTTCCTTCATTAAATATGACGTTCGGCGAATTACAGCACGTCACACTGAACCTCACGGTGTGTAACGTCTGTCCGGGCCGATGCTGATAAATGCAAAGAAGATTATACAGCAGAAAAAGCACATGTAAACACTTTGTACCGGTGAAAACGTATCGAGCTTTTTCAGGTCGAGAAAAACTGCTAAATGTTTACCGTCTTTCCAGAGCTCGGCCACAAACTTGTCCGTCGACTGGTGCAGCAGCGTGGCTACGTTGTCGTTCAGAGGATCCATGTTCTTCATAAGCCATTCGTCAGCTTTGTAATCCACCTAAACAAAGACAGCATTTTTTTTAGTGCAAAAAAACCCCACTTTCATGTGTTTTTATACATGTAAAAAAATGAGACTGTGCACCTAAACAAAAAAAACAAACAACTAAGCACCAAATCAGGCATCATTTATGCAAATTTGGCTGCATGCCATTCATTCTCTTTCCCGTCTTTTAACTTACACCTCAGTGGAACCATATAAATAATGAAAGGCTTTCAAAATCCACCCTCAGAGGATTGTTTTTCAGGCTCTGATTAACTGCCTCTGCTCTGTTGCTTCACCTGTCTGCAATCTTAAGTGGCAGCTAGATCTGGTGCTGGAGCTGTTTCCAGATAACACGCTGCAGTTGTGCTGTCTTGGACTGCATACTGATATAATACTGCACATGACAAGAATCACTGTTGGATTATACCTGCATATTGCTTTTGACTGGCAGCACAGTGAGGAAACAGAACCACACTTGGGTTGGATTTAGCCTCTGAAACAGGATAATGACATGAATGTGTTTTTCCAGATATGTGACATGCTACGAACGGTGCTGGATTAGAGTGGAACATAACAAGTAATTGCATGCGTGGTGACCTAACATGAAGAACCTAAGAGCCGCATATGGGTTTAATCAAAATCCGGGAAAAGCAAATTCACTTTGCTTTTATGCATTTTCCTCTTCGCTATCACTCTGTCATGCCGGATTTGTTTGCTCAAATTTAATGTTGGACCCAGTTTTGAGTTGGATGGGAAATATTCATCGGAATCCACAGTTGTCAACCATCCGACTGATGTTCTTCACTGAGCTCATACAAATATGCACACTTGAGAAAAAGAAGCAGGTAAATAATAATAAACACATCCCTCCAGCTGTGATATCAGATGTCAAGCAGCCTCCTCTGGAATGCCGCGCAGGATCATTTTCTCCTTACGGATAGCAGGATACCACACAAAGGTGAAAGTTGAAAATCTCAGTTATGCAACCGCGAGGCATCAGGCACTCAGTCTCACACCAATGTGAACCAGATGTGTTGATCCGGCAGCACAACAACTGGGCTATTGTTTTAACGCAGTGACCTGGTTAAAGTCTGCGCCACCGAGAAAAGCAACAAAGTAGCTGCGCAAGGAATGCACCGAGATCCCAGAAGAATTTGAAGCTATAAAGGAGACAAAGATAGTTGATAGATATACATACCCTCCCTGCATAATGGATAATGCAGAAGTCAGCTTTGTCTTTGAGCTGACGTGGTTTCTGGAACTTCGCATGTGTGCCGAGCTCCTGCAGCACCTTGTCTACAAACGTCTTGTCTGTGGCCTTGGGAAACCAGCACTCCTCATCCAGCAGAGCGAGAATGCCAGGAGGGTTATTCTGAGGAGATATATTGAGTGAATTACAATACATTTAAAAGCAGACACGTGAACACAACGTGACACACAGCGCACTCACCGGTCTCTCAATGAGGTCGATGCAGGGCTGCAGGTCGAGGCCGAAGTCGATGAAGCTCCACTCGATGCCCTCCCTCTGGTACTCCTCCTGCTCCAGGATGAACATGGTGTGGTTGAAGAGCTGCTGCAGCTTCTCGTTGGTGTAGTTGATGCACAGCTGCTCAAATGAGTTTAGCTGGGAGGAACGCAAAAAGCAGGAGTGAATTTTTTTATTTTCTTTAAGTTTGATTCATTTTTTCGCTCATCATTTCACTGGATCATTAGCTTTTTTTTTAATGCTCTTATAAAAAGAGCAACACTACATCAGTCAGAAGATCATTTGCATGTTGTGTCACTATTAAGGCGCCACAATGAACACCTCAAAGATCTCAAAGCCGGCGATATCCAGGATGCCAATGAAAGATGCCCCCTGCCGTTTGGTCCGATCCAGCGCCTTGTTGATGCGATGGACCAGCCAGCGGAAGAGCCGCTCGTATGTCGCCTTAGCCAAGGCTTCGACAGCAAAGTCAGCCTGAGGTAAAACAAAGAGAGCAGAACCGCATGGAGGGCAACATGAGTGATGCACGAGACACAGACACACACGAGTGCAACATAAAAAAAAAGACGGTGTTGTTGTTTTAGTCTGGAGTGTTGTAGCGTGACGTCAGACAGTGGCCCACTATCAGGACAATCCATTAGCCAGATGTCGGAGGTGACCTGTTCAAACATGTGTTTTCAGTTTACAAAGATGAAGCGTGGCCTTAAGCACGAGCCGAGCTTTTTTTAGGTTCAGGTTTACCAGCTGCAAATAAAAAAACCTAAATGAAACAAAACAAAAACATGGAATACAAACATAACTATTACGCAACATTTAGTTTATTAATTTATTAGATGAACGACTTACAGGTGCTTTTGTGAGTTTTTGTGAGGGACACTTTCTTTGAAGTGGATCCTCATTATGCTGGACACTCAGTGAATGAACTCTCGTACGATGTGAGAATGTAATCAGAGGGAAAGTGTGATTTTTAGGACATTAGCTGCTATAAAGTTAACTTGTAACCAGCTGTTGTGAGCTACCTGGAGACAGGAGTGTTTAAAATGCTGACAATAACTAACTGCAACAATATCGGGAATATTTAAGCATGTTTTTGTGATCAGAGAGAGCAGTGGTGGAGGAGGACAAAGACATAATGAGAAAGAGATTATGAAAATGTAAATGTTTAAATGGTCATATATAGTTTGAAATATCTATTTCTGATGTTTAAATTAAAAATAACTATGTGTGTGGCTGGTCTCTAGGCACACACACTGAACGTGATTGGGTGGAACAGCGATCTCCACCACTGTATTCAACATGGCAGCTTCCACACCTGCACCTGCTCCTATGTATTTTTAATGGTTTGTGAGAAAGCACCATACTGTTGGACATAATTACACACTGATAAATGTATATTCATTAATACAGTGTTTTTTGTTTCTATTAAATGAGCCCTAAAAATTCCGAGAGCTTTACACCACTCTTGCAGTTTCCATGCCTGGGAGGATGAACGGGTCTGCTTGTGACATAGTGACTAAAACTTTGTCATCAGTGGTTAAATGTGAGGCTCTGTGTGAGACGTCTGCATGATTCAGGTCAGGTGGTGCAGTCCGTACACTGCAGGGCAAGAACTACAAATACATCCTACAGGAGGATTTCCCAAAGTGGTCGGGAAGCTGGTGTAACCCGGCCCTACAGTAGGTGGCACCTTACCTGTTCTTTGGTCTGTGCTTTCTGCACATAGTCTCGTCCCACTTTGATTCTTGGGGTGAGGATGGCTCTGGTAAACTCCATAACATTCATCCCAAGAAGATGGCAGAGCTTCTGTGCCGCTGGGAGGAAGAGCAAACCATGCCCCTTATTTAAATATAAATGAAGACGTACACAAATACAGGATACAATATAAACATCAGCTTTGTGTGTGATGCTGTGTTTACATCTTGGAGCAACATGTAAAGAACACCTGCTGCGCTGGAAGCTTTTTGACATCAGAAATCGTGAGAAGAGTTGTTTGTGTTCATTTTGACTGGATGTGGAGTGTTTACCTGTGTTCTCAGGCATGGAAGCTTGGTCGGTGTTTCTCTCCTTTTTAAAAACAATGTTGCCGAACTGCAGCACTGCAGAGACCACCTTCAACATGCCTGCAAAGACAGGGCAAGTCAGAGGAAGAGGACCGGTGGGGAGGGGAGGAAGAACAAGAAGAAGATGTGACTGCTACTCACAGACAATCTCGTCGTGGGAGAAGCTCATGATGTGCATGGCCTCCATCGTCTCCTGGAAGTTCTCCTTGTCCTGCTGGCCCGGAATGGGAATGTTGCCATTTGACAGGAAACGGTAGCTGTTAAAGCCTTCGAGAAGCAGGTCAGCTAAAGACGAAAAGGAGAAAGAGGTGCTCTTTATACTGTAAATCATCTCTCTAATTACCCTAAAGGCATTTTAATAAACATCTGGTTTTTTTCTATTTATAAAACAGAGATTTCAGAAGGAGAGGCCAGGAGTTCATTTATATGGATATTAAATAAAGTCAGACTTCGACTGAAACCCCAACAAACTCCTAGTTTCTGGCTGAAGAAATCAGCCTGTTTCTCTCCGATATTAAGCATCCCAAATACACTGAGTTGTCACACTGGCAGTCCTGTCCTTATCTAGACACTCCTTAAAACACTCCACAGACACTCACTTCGAAGATGCTCTCCAGCCCCTGCCAGCAGGCGGTAAAAAATGTGAAAGGTCCTCTCATCTTTGGCCTGTCTAATGGCTCTCGACTTCTCCAGAAGATCTGAGAATTAAAGTTAAGGCCTGACAAGGAAATCATCAAAGTGTTGTTACACTGATGTGGAAAAAGCTACTTTTTTTTTGCCACACGCAGTTTGAATGGAAAAGTCATGCTTCTTTAATGTAAATTAAATTCTTGTAGTTAAGCCTAGGCTGCAGTGATATGCACATCCCTAACACGGGTCTCTGAGGGTGTATCCCATCTTTCAGCTCTGCGTGGTTTAAAACACCGTATCATCCCTTTGCTTCTTCAGTCATTGCAGGTAATGTAACTGTCCTGTCTCTCTCTCCTCAGCCCCAAGCAGTGGCAGCAGATCACCATTTCTTCCTGTTAAAAGGGAGTTTTTCCTTCCCACTGTCGCCAAGTGCCTGCTCATAGGGGCTCATTTTGAATGTTGGGTTTTCTCGGTAACTATTGTAGGGTCTTTACCTTACAATATAATGTGCCCATGGCAACTGTTTGTTGTTATGGGGGGGGGGGGGTTCTCTGGTTTCCTCCCACAGTCCAAAGACATGGGGTTAGGTTAATTGGTGATTCTAAAGTGCCCACAGGTGTGAGTGTGATTAGTTGCCTCTGCGACCCAGAAAAGGAAAGGTGGAAGAGAATGGATGGATGGATGAATAAAATTGAATAAGGATACAGGTTTCAATATTGGCCCCAACAATGTAGCCCGTGACATCAAAGTTGATTCTGATGAATTTTCCCTGCAAGAAACAAAATGAGGTGAGAAATAAAGACAGCTGTGGGACTCCACCGGTAATCATAAAGCCTGTGATTCATGAATGTTTATACATTATTATGTATGTGTGTGTCTGCAGCTGTCTCTCTGGGCACAGCTGTGTTTTAAGTACCAGCTTGTGGGTTCTTGCAGATGACAGAAATGTGGTGAAGAACAAAATGCCTATATTAGGAAATACCAGGTTGACAGATCAGGAAGAATCTCAGGCATGTGTGCGGTTTCCTGACAGTAATTGTGAGCAAGTGTGTGTGAATATTTGTGCCAGTGTGTCTCCTGGTATTCACTGCTCCCCACCAGAGACAGACGGTGATTCACGAGGACCCAGGCACCACGATGGTTAATCCTGACCACATGGTTTACTTAGTCACAAAAAAATGTTCAAACATTTAGAGCAAGAATTTGTGTGATTACTGTAACTCATCTCAACGCGATCAGAGATAAGCAAATATTAGAAGCACGACATCAGTTCATCTATGAAACAAAACCTACGAACGTTTCAATTTTTAAAAATATTCTAAAGTTGGTCAAATTTAAAAGCCCCAAAAGAAGATTAGGGGGCCGATACAGCTCTCAGCTAGAAGGGTGAATGTGAGGAACAGAGTGATCTGAGTAGCCTGCATCTGAACAAATGTAACAAAATCCACCTACCACACCCGTCGAGCTCTCACAAAAGCCCCATTCAGAAGTGCACCCCTCTCATTTAATCTGACACAAGCTGAACATATCGGCTTCATGTGTGAATGTGCTCGTTGGTAACTTTACTGAAGATGTTCAGCAGACAGTCTTTCCTGAACGTAGCAACATTTACATATCACTTTCATCAAGCACAAGTGTGACCGGTCACTGACCCCACCGAAGGGCCAGATGCATCTGTCAGGTCCTGTGGATTTTTTCCTGTTTCTCAAGGACATCACTTTCAGATGCTGTTTATTGACTGTAGATCGTTTTTAGATCTGCCACTTCTTCTTTTGTCTTCCACTGGTCGAGTCCTTTTTTTAGGGCACGCTGCACACAACGCCAAGATATGCCAAGTTTTAGGCACAAAGCTCTTTGGGAATCACCTCATCGGTGCAAAAATACTATGAGTGCTGTAGCTTGAGCTGTCAGCTGCAGGAATATTTGAAAGAAGCCAGGAAAACATTCATGTAAAACTGACCTACAGTATGTTTGAATGACCAAAAAGTGCTTTAGTTTTACTCCAAATAAAAGCATAATCAGTTTATCTCAGGACGAAAAGGAGGATTTAAAGACAATCCTAGTTTTTACGCATCAAACATTTAGAATAGATTCTAAAATATATTTCTAACCTAGAGGGGAATCAAACTTTGCATACTGAAGCTATTTAACACAAACACACAATGTTTTTACAACCTCATAGTGGACTTGATATAACTGTTTCCCTTCTTGGTATCTGTTCTTGTGTTTAAATCTGGCAAATGCTCATTTAAACACGAAATCCGAACTCACAAAGCGAGATGAGTTGTCATTTTTCACTGTCTTGGCATTGCCAAAGGATTCAAGGATGGGGTTGGCTTGCAGGAGCTGGCGTTCCAGCTCACCCTGTGGAGAAGGAAAACAAGGTAAGAAGCCAATAAGATGTCAAACGTGTGCATTACACAACTGAATATTTTCTTGTTATCACTGTTTTTTTCTATGTTCCAAAATCTTCGTGACACAGCAGATAGAGAAAAATGTAGCTACGCCAATATGCTAAACCAATCTTTCTGACAATCAGCCGTTCATCATGACTCCGCTGGCTTTGCTTTAGTCAACTACAGTCCGATGTGATTTTTCTCAGGCGCCAAAACAACCAAACACTTTGACGGAGCTTGTGAAACCACAAAGGTACTACAGCGAGGGTGTTTTGGCACATTTACTAAAGTGAGTGATTAGCTTGGGTTGATGAGTGAGAGACTTCCTCCGGCCTTCACATTCCGTTGCTTGTGATAATATACCCTGTGATGTATGGCCAAAAGGTCTAACGATAATGATGGCTTCATCTCAGTTTTCAAAACCTGGAAATGGGACATTCCCATGAAACCTTTGACTCCCCGACACATGAGATAACCTCCTATATCCAGGGCACTGGCAGCACAAAAATAGTCTCTACAGCAATCAGAGTGTGGTTAAACTCAGCTGAGGATAGTCCTCTGGACTTTGATTGCCCAGTGGGAACAGATTAAGTTATGCCTAAACTCTGACTTGCTGGCTCTAGCTGTAGGCTGGTAATGACCATGAAAAGAAATATGGCCTGTAGCCATCTTTGTTCTTAAGGTGATTAATTGTGGAGCTCATTTGAAGTGCCATCATTTTATTCTTGGAATTTATGAGAGTAGCTTTGTATGACTTGCATATAATCTTTTATAAACTCTTGTTGCAGCTCCTCAGTTGTTCCTCAGTCTGAAACGACCTGTTTCAGTTCATCTAATGAATACGATATCTCAGGCGAAAAACCGTATCATCCAAACTGGCCTCCCTGCCCTTTTCGAGCGGTCATGGATCAGCAATCAGGCTAAGTCACAGATAGAGACACTACGCCATCTAAGACCC
>VOQJ01033830.1:2425-17191 GCA_015052665.1 Apistogramma diplotaenia | reverse complement strand
GGCTCTACATTCCTCTGGCCTGTGCTCAGAGGCCACTCTAATGCAATGCAGAGGCAAAGCAGCATTAAGGAGGTCAGTCTGGATGGTGTACTCTGGCAAGGGAGCATTGAGGCACTTAGTTACAGCTACTCACTCTCAGCTACTGAAAGAACATTAAACAGGCATTTACTTAGATTACGTTTGCACAAGCTGCATGTTATTGGACTTCTATGAACCCTCTTTTTCTGCAGTTATTAGATTTTATGAAGACAAAGAAACAGCAGGTATTGGTTTAGAGGGGAAAGATGAATAGCTACCAGATAAATCAGGTTTAGGTGAGGACAGACAGAAAATAGTTTGGGAGAAAGCACAAAAAAAACAGAAAGTGGGATTTTGGGAGTTTTCAGTGCTTTCAGTACTTGTGAATTAATACCTGAAAATCCATGTGAGGCTGTAACACTCAATCACGACAAAAACAATACTCTTCAAACTATAAACATGCATCAAACACAAAGAAAAGAAAACATGCAGAAATATGGAGAATATTTGATCACATGCAACTGCAAATTAAATATTAAATCTCACTGTCACATTGGAATTTGAAATAAAAATTTTTTTTGCTTTGACAAAATACAAAAGAAAAAAGGTTTGAGGAGAGATGTTTAGTGTGGCCGTCATCCGACGTTCACGCAGCTCTTTCTCAGCAATTGTAAATTAAAAATAAGAATGAACACTGAGCTGTGCTACAGAGGGTTCATTTCAGCTCCCGTAGTGCTCAATGAACAGTTTTAATAGCAGGTTTTTGACTGACATGTGTTTCCAATAAAACCTCTCAATAGCCCTCAGTTCTAATAAACCCAAACCAACTGATAAAACAAAGTGTTTAATATGAGCCTGCAGGCTGACGGGCAGATTCACTTGGTTTCAAATAATCATGTGAGAAGACCGAGCCAGCACAAACAAATGCCTCATAAAGAAAGAAGCTTAGATTAGGCTGTCATCATCATTATGGAAGCAGCAGAGATTTAGAGAGAAGGGCATGCAAATATACACAAAGACAGACGAAACGGACTGCACACTGTTGTGGAGAAAGCCGGAGATACACTTGCCTGTAGTTTGAATGCTTTGGGAGAATCGGGCTGTTTGTTATGGATAAACAAATGCAAGTGTTAAAACCTGAAGCGCTTAAGTCAGACAAAAGCCATGAGAATGAGAACACCAGTATAAATTTAGCCCAACGTCGGTTATCCTTTCACAGAAGCATTAGCAGCAAGAGCAACAACTGTTTGGTTAACTTTTACTAGGGTGGGCACTTTAGGTTTAAGTCAAACACAACAGCATTAAAAAAGTACTTTATGGCAGAGAGCTAAGCTAGCTTAAACACAATCGCTATAAACAAGAAATCAGCTAGCATGGCTTTGTCCAATGGTAACAAATTCTACCAACCAGCAGCTCAAATGGCTCAGTCACACTAGAGGAAAAACAGGAGGGTCATCTGTGTTGGAGGCTGCTCAGTAATTGCGTTGAATTTTTCATGTTCAACAACCAAGTGCAAAAAGAGGTGCAAGTGCAGGTCATCTGGCAGCAGGCAACCTGTCTCCAACAGGTTGCAATCAATCGGAGGCATTTTGCACCAGCGAGGGCAACTTGTCTGCGGCACATCTCTTTGCATTAGAGGACTAAACTCAGCTGGTTGCCAACTGGTTGTTTTCTATTCTACTATTTGTGCCCAAATTTCTGCTTCACATCTATGAGGTTCTGGCTGGACTTTGAATGTAAGTAGTTAAAGTTAATTTCTGTATAAAGTGAATTTTCAGCATATTTGTGTTTTTTGCCAATTCATCACTGTTAATTCCCACATTATCAGAAACAGATTGCATGTAAAGTCCCCTGGCTTTGGTGTACGAAGACAGAGATAAAACAACGAGTCCGTCTGCTATCACTTTATGTGGATTTGGTCAAGTTGGCAATAGGACTCCCCTCCAAAAGTATTGGAGCAGTGAGTCCAGTCCCTTTATTTTTGGGTTTGACGTCAAATACTCAATATGAGACAAAAGATCAACATCTCAGCTTTTACTTCCAGGTATTTAAATCTGGATCCGATACACAATTCAGAAAACAGCACCTTTTGTCTAAGGCCACCCATTTTCCAGTGAAGGGATTGGCTTCACCGTCCCAATAGTTTTGGAAGGGACTGTACTTGCCAACTTGACCCATGCCACATAAAGTGATAGCAGACGGACTCACTGTTGTTTTATCTCTGTCTTCATACATCAAAGCCACTTTACACATGACAACTCCCTGCAAGCGGTCACAGACCTGGTCCCCGTCTTTGAACAAACCAACCACTTCAAAGGCAACGAGATCAGCGACTTCAGTCCGCACGGATGCAATAAATTTGTTCGTGCAGCTCTTGAAACCACTGTTTCCCCTAGTGTGACTATAGCATAAACCTCACTAATGAACTACTCAAGTTTGTTTAATCCTCGCAGAAACCACAGCGTAATGACGTTTCACCTTTTTTGTGGAACATCACATGCTGGACTATATTTTGCCTCTGAATATTTGAAAGATGCAGATCAGCACTCTCAACAAAGAAAATGTCTTGCACATAAATACCTCAGTTACACTTCAGTTGCTGCATGGATTAAACAAATAAGAGCCATGCTAGCAGATTCCTGACTTGTGTGAAGCTAAACTAATAGGCTGCTAAATATCTCATATTTAAGATACAATGACTGTATGAGAGAGAGCAACCTTCTCAAACTTTCTGGCATTTCTTTAAAATGCAGTGATAATCTTGAGAGGTAATTCAGTGTTTCACTTACAGCAAAGATGGACTATACTAAACAAAATAGTTCCCAAACAGATATGAATTTTAAAGGAGAGGAGAAGGGAAGTACAACTGGAGGCCTGGGCTTGACCATGTTTAGCGTAGGACAACGTAGGAAGTGGGGCTCTCACGGGAATGTTGTGATCTTTGCGTCCTTTGTGTGAGGAGGCAACGTGGGCCAGGTACTGGATGACCTTCTTCGTGTTCTCTGTCTTGCCAGCACCTGATTCACCTCTGTGAACAAACAGTACAGACAAATACACTTGAACAGAGAGAGAAAAAGTCAGCCAATACAAGATGAGTGAAACAAACAGGTTTTGCTTCTGACCTGAATTACAAGGTTTTACTTGTGAAGCGTAGCCACATTACAGGAAATGCTCTGTGTGAGTTGTCCACAGTTTACCAAGGTACAGACAAAACAACCTCACAAACCCTAACCCTAACCAAAATAACTCTCACTCATCATTATTGTAAGTGATTGGATGGAAACCAAGGACACAATGAAGTGGAACAAAAGGAAGACAGAGTGAATAACCATCAGGCTATCTGTTTTTTTATTTAATCAATCCATTTGTTTGTTAGTCTCTTTCACTGGAGAACGCTGTGGTTTGGAGAGCCAGTCTCCAAACTTTCCAGATCCCGCTTTTGGGCTGTCCCTAATGATAGCCGTGTTGAGGCACGGCCATCCGCAACTCCCACAGTCGGGTCCCAGAGCCCAGAAAACCAGGGCCAACAGCGAAAAGAAGCCAGCAACACTACATCCATCTACATACCAGTGGCTTTAGTCTAACTCACTATTAGCTGCCCACTGCAGTTTTAGCTGCAGCACTGGAACTGCACGGGCGAGTCCTCGAATGCAGTGTATGTGCATCGAAATATAGGTCAAACAGGTACTCGTCCAAGTGTGGTTTGATGTCCTCATTGCTTTACTATAAAGACACAAATCCTCTGAATACGTTTCACAGAAATAATTATTTGTTTTTCTCACATCTTTTCTCTGTCTGCAAACTTGGTTTAGAGGACCTTTTGACTTTGTGATCTATTTTTAATTCTAGCCTCTCATTTTCTCACAGAGCTCACGTGTTAGAGAGCTGAACTATATTTTTAAATCTTAAATGAGAGATTCTTCAAGGTCCTCCATCCTTCCTGGATGCTCCCTCTTCTATACTATGAGATGTACAGTGTGAACATTATGTAACACAGGGGCTACCTTTGAACAAGCAGTACCTTACAATGAAATCACTAAAAAGAACATTTCTTAATACATGGTTTCTTCCCACATTTGCCCATTTATACAACTAGATTCATTATTATCCCAGACTGCTCACACAACGCCTGAGTCTGCAAATGTTCTTCTAAACTGTGCAATATATATAATTCTGTGCTATGCTTTGTTATGCTTAATGGCCTGGTGGCCTTTTCACTGGATCAAAGTGATATCCTGTCTGTATTACATCTGAGCTGCATAAATGCAGGCCATAAACAACCTTTGTCATCTGTGCTTCTTCAGGGGTAATTTTCCTTGGAGGAGGAGGAGGAGGAGGAGGGGGAGGAAGAGGAGGAGGGGTTTCTCTAAACTGGCGGACCATCTAAATGGTGGGGCTAAAACTCTTAAAAGAGTGCATTTTCACCAACAGGGGGTGTAGTATTCAGATTATGCAACTTTTTGTTGTCTGTTC
Organism: Apistogramma diplotaenia; assembly: GCA_015052665.1. Taxonomy (NCBI): domain Eukaryota; kingdom Metazoa; phylum Chordata; class Actinopteri; order Cichliformes; family Cichlidae; genus Apistogramma; species Apistogramma diplotaenia. Next base: position 12,700 of record VOQJ01033830.1, on the reverse strand, counting down.
ATTGGCAGCATCAAACCCCAAGAAAGACAGTGGCACTTAATTACCCTCTGCCAAAGAAGATGAAGGCAGGCCACCAAACCGCACTCATAACTCCCTCGGCACTGGGTAGAGCTGCTGTAAAAGCCCAGCATCCGCAAAAAGCTATTTGAAACTAGTCTTTAAATAAAACATGGCAGGATAAAGGGAGCTGGCCAACTACTCAGGATGAGAGGAACATGAAAGTAGATGGACAGAAAACAACCAGGAATGATCCTTGTGAAGCCTCATAAGTGTACAAGACACTTAAAGTTAAAAGCATTTCAAGGACAAGAAGTGAGACCTTGTCTTTAAATAAAGTAACTCTATTAAGGTGAGGCCATGTAATCCTTGTCTTGAGACAGGTTCATTTTCCAGTTCACAAAGCTGTTTCATCACCAGAACCATCTATAAGAGCAGATTGGCCAAATGCCCTGACACAAAGGTTACATCAAAAATGGAAGAAAGGAGTTGAGAGCTGCAGTACTCACGTGCAAAGGATTGATTGGTCCTCACGATCTGTTAAGAGAAAGCAGAAAAAGAAAGTCAGCATCTTTTTACGCTGTTCTGTCCTTCATTACACCCCGACAGGAGCAGTATTCAGTGGACAAACTGTTGGACACAATGCAACATTAACAGTTTCATTGTTTTCAACAGGCACTTACTGGAGCTGACTGTGAGTACATACAGCTACATAAACACAGCTTGTATTTTCCTGAGAATAACAGGACACACACATTACTGCATGGACACCAAAGTCGCATAGATGGAGTGTGTGAGGAGTATATTTTTTATAGCCTGCAGCAGCCTGGCTATGCTGCAAAGCCATGCAGTGCAATGGACTCTGACTACTAACCACAGCTCTCACACCTTTCAGCACACAGGAATGAAGACCCAAGTCCAGATGACCAGAGTAAGCTATGCCCTCTGAAGTGGGTAACCTTTCAACTTTGAAGGTCCTCCAGGGTACAGCAGAGAACTACAAAGACCAGAGCCAGCAGGGAACGGCCATGCTTGTCATCTAACAGAAACTCCTCTTGATTATAAGCCAACAATCATAACTCATCTCATGAGATTAAGTACAAGAAAATGAGTGAAAAGAACAGTAATTTCTGCAGAACCTGCAGTTTTTTAAAACTACAACAAACGACAATAATACAACTCCACATATGAGAGCACCCATTTAATAAAAAAACGTGTCATGTAGTAGCTGTTTGCTGTGACTAATACCTGCAGTCACAACCTAGAAACCATCTGCTTGAGTACTATGTGAAGAATGAAGCCTGACATCATCACTTTGCCCTTTAGGAGACAGAAAACACTGATGAAATGACCTCATCACATGTGTCCATGACAAAGGCCAGAGGGTGAAAACGTGCACTGAGCTCAGGAGCAGCTGCAGGATAAAGAGTGGATGCTTTAACAGTGTGTGTATAACCTGTGTTACACACACGTACGCACACAGGCTCTTTTTACTGTAAGTTGGGGGAAAAAACATGTTAATTCACTATTACTTTTTGGTTTCAAAAAAACGTAATTATGGAAACATCTGAGTAAAATGTTTTTTAAAAGTAAGAGTGGAAAAAAAATCCGTGCTGAGGGAACAGCAGCAGATTTTACGCTGCGCCTGTTTTGCTGTGGATACATTAGACGCTTGAAGGTGACGTCATGGTCATGTCGAGTGCTTCTTCCTTTACGTCTGAATAAAGCTGCTTCACAAAAACCTGGTGATTAACTAGAAGCTCTAATGGATAATTATAATGGTCTCCACTCTACAGAGACGAGGGCCTTGCCACAGAAATTTACTCACACCGTGTTGACGTGGCTCAGTTTTCACAGATGGCTCATAGAGTCTTTAAGGTGTTATATTTCCCCAAAGAAATACCCTTTTGTTGTGTGCTAAAGCGTAAACTTCACTTTAAGTGACAAAAAGCAGGTGAGAAATTAGTTTGTCCGACTGCCTTCAGGTCAAGACCGTCTGTCATCAAAAGGGGATTCTCTTTTTTCTTCCCACTCAAAGTCTGCTTTGTCTGATTCAAACACAAATGTGCAAAAAAATGACAGAAATAAAACAAATGCATGCACATATAACCGGCATCATTGGCGTTTTAAACGTGGGTCAGAGTTTGATTACTCATCCTGCCCGTGTTCCCATGCAAACATGTTTATCAGATGCACCTCATGTTAGTTTGAACAGGCCCTGAAGCCCCACTGGACAGTCACGCCACAGCGTGTAAGCCCTCACGAAAATTCAAACAAAACACATCCTAACAAACCAGCTTCTGAGTAACTTCAGGTGTTTACGTGCTTGAACAGACGAGACTGAAGGCATGACCTCATGCTTCTGAAATGAACACCTGACGGCGATCTGCAAAGGACGAGGGGAAAAGTACAGTGTGATTTTGTATTTAAACGATGCATGCAACTGTGATGAGCCCAAATGACAGGTTTAATTACCTTAACACCATGTGACAGGTTATTTTACTGAAACAATCAGCTCGGGTATTCAGAAATTATGCTTTGTCCTTCTGGCAGAACCATTTATTTGCTCGAAATAGTAGTAGTGTCAGTAGCAACTCATATAGACCCAAAGGACTGTGATATTTTAAGATATTCCTGTACATGTCTGCTAGCAATAAAAAGAAAAAGAATGACGTGATTTAACATAAAATGCTTTTTTTCCTTTATAAGGTAACAGATGGGCCAATGGAAGTGGTGTTTAGATGTGCGAGTGTGTTTGTGGGCAAGTGAGATGTGCGCTGGTTATCAGTCCTGTCTGATGAGAAGGGAATGAAAACAAAAACACACAACCCCGGACTTCCATTAGAGTTGCAGTCACTTCATTCTCTGCTTATCAGACATCAATTTACCCATCATACCTTTCATGCTCTCTTGATACTTTTTTATCTAGCCATGTATTTCTCAATTGACATCCAACACCTTTCAGCTCTTCCACTGATTGACAATCATTCCTTTAATCTAGCGTTCTGATTTCTTCCCTCTGTGAGGCCAAAATAAAGGTGATACTGACTTCACCTGCCAAAGGGCAACTTTCAAACACACAGCGATCCATCAAGTAAAGAGTACGCAACATGTCGCCCACAACAATGACGGTATAACAATAAAGCTACTCGGTGATAGTCGATACATTGTGTCTGTATCACCATTGTTATTCAACTTAAAAGGGTCTCAGTTTGGTTAATTATCCCTTCGATTTGGCATCTCCCTTTGGCCACCATTGTCCCTTCTGAGTTTCTTCTTTGCCTCATTAATCTGATAAGTGCCACAATGAGGACTCATAAAGTAGAGACTACTGCTCAGAAAGTAGTTGGCGAGTATTTGCAGACAAGTTGGTGTCTTTCATGCAGACTAGGGGTGACAATCTATTAATGACCAAAGCCACCACTAGCAGGTTTTTGCTGCAGCATCGTCCACCTCTTTGTAACCAGTTTTCACCCCAAACTGTCAGCTACCATTTGCCAACCAGGTTCAGGGAATACACATTTTTCCCTAACAACCGGTAGTTGCTGATGGATGCTGATTGGTCTCCAGGCCTGTGTGATGGGAGGCTGAGATGTTTAAGTGGCTGCAATTAAACAGTGTTTAGACTGCTACATTGCTACAAAGTTGATTTACATACTTTGAGAGGTTCCGCAGCCTAGTTGTTGTAAGGTATGTTCATTGTACACATTTGATTTCATTATTTTGCACTTTTGTTCATTTTTTTGTTGTGCTGTTTTGAAATAAATCACCTTAAACAGTTAAATGTGGCCTGTGCTATCTGAATGGATTGGTGCATGCATCCTCCCAGCCTGTGCTGCCACCTTGGTGTTCTTGGCAGCAGCTGCTTCCTAAATCACCACAGCAACCAACGGCAGGGTCATATTTACCCAGGATGCCATGCTGGCTAGGCGTAGGTGGACAGTCAAACTGAACATGCGCTTCCTTTCCAGTAGCTCATTACTGTCTCACTAAATCTTCTCCTCCTTTGTGCTTCAACCCCCCCCCCCCACCCCCTGAACTCTGCAGAGGCAGGTTACTCACACCACAAACAGTAACAGATGTTTTTCATTTAATCACCTCATCAACTTAGCTTTTAGTTGCTTTAGTTACTTCCTCTACCACAACTCGCAGATCATTAGTCGATGTTAACGCGAGTCGGAAATAAAATCGGCCGTTCATTCATCAAGTTTTAGGAAGGACCACAGCTGAGAAGGTTTGGATACAAAGTAACTATAAAATCAAAATGACAACAAAAGCCAGAAAGCAGCTTTCAGACTAATCAGTACGGCTACAGAGACATGCTGCCGTCCACTGGGAGGTGGAACACTTCAGTCTCAAGTAAGAAAGGAGAGTGTACAACTGCACTTGTTTCCCAAAGCTGTTAGAAACTCCTCTTTTTTTATGTCACAAAAATTTCAAATTTTCAATCCTTTGTCCAGTGGATTTAGCCTTTTTGTTTTCACACATACAAGGAAACATATTTCTTAGACTATTTTGCACTCCAGACAATGTAAATACGTCCCTTCTATCTCAATGGTGTACAATACCCACACTCACATGCACGACTGTCACTTATTAAGCATCCTGTCTTGCACAGCAGGGTTTCCCTTTGCTGCTAATAATTTATCCCCCATGAGGATTAAACCAACCCTCATTCCACACATTCCAAAGCTTTGCCCCCTTTCCCCTCCATCTCCACAAAAGCCCCAGTCATTATCATAACCCCCTATTATTAACCTTATTTAACCTTGTATGGCTTTAGTTTCCCTCTCCCAGCTCTAACTTAGTAGTTCAGTTTTCATACATGAAATACGAGGAATATTTCTTCTTGCGTCCCGTGACTTTGGTTAAAAGGAGGTGCAGCCATTAATACAGTCGAACATGGGTCATCTTTTGTTCTCAGAGCTCCATAACAGCACAGCTTGGAACACACAAAATTATATAATCTTAAAAAAACTTGCAGTCATCTGGTAAACTGATGATTTGTAGTTCAAATGAAAAGAAAAAACAATGGGACTTTCATTTCGAGTGAAAATGGGTTTTCTTAAAATACTACGGCAGGCACGAGCCATCCTCCAAGAGTGGAACGAAACTTCTCATTTAAAATCCAATCTTCTTACTACAGCCACCAAAAACACTCCACATCCCCAGCTGAAACCAGACCGTAGTGTGCAAAAACATTCTTGGTGCAAGAATCATAATTGTGCCCATTTACTGTCAATGGTCCTCGGCATTACAGCTTCAGTCCAAATCAACACACTGCGCTTGCGATTACCACAAACGGATATTTTAGGTTTATGCACGTGAATCAGCCGGCGACCAAACCCTGCACATTTTCAGTAATCTCATACTGGCGCTCATCACGTTAGCACCTCCTTGCTCTCTTCTTTGAAGACTGGTTGATGAGAAGATGAACTCAGTGAACACCTGATGCTTTCACACTCCTTACAATCCAGGTATTTTATCAGTTAAAGACACAAATCGCAGCTTTCTGGTTAAAATAAAGAGCTACATAAAGAGTATTAAAACAGGGGTCTTTGCAACTGGATGTAACACATTTTTTCCACCCTGAATCACAAGCTCCCACCATTTGCTTCATAAAAGAAGTCGTAAAATGCAACTGCACACAGTGAAAATCATAGCACCATGGCAACCACTTCACACACATAAGAAATCCTGAGTGATGGCCAGTGAGCAGCTCTCTCATAAACTGTTATAAGTTGTGGGGATTACTCATGCACAAACGCAAATGTTCATGCACACACAACTCCCGGGGTCACAGCAGATATGAAGGTAATATAAAAATGGACCCTGATAACTCATAATGGAGGAGAGCAGAGGCGAGAGAGAGAATCCAGAGCAACAAAGCTCCGCCTATGTGTGTGTGTGTGTGTGTGTGCATGTGTGTCAGAGCTCATTCACATTCCCAGACAGTGGAAGCAGCAAACAGTCAGTGTGATCTGGGAAGTATCTGCGGGTACCTGCAGTGTGTAACTGTCCCTCGGAAGCTTCCGAACAATTATGAGATGCACACTTAAGAAGAGCACTTCGAGAACACTCAGAAGAGCAGTATGTTGCATCTCTAACAGCAACTTCGAGGGCATCGAGGTAGTAAAAACAGTCGCTCAACCTAATCTCTGGTGTGGAATGGAGTAAAAAGGGTTTCTGCTTAAATAAAAGAAAGAAAAAAGGGAAAATAAAAAACTAGGCCACAAATTCAAGCCAAGAAACACATGAAATCATCAGGCTTATGTTGTCACATATTCCCTCTAAATGTGCGTTCAGACAGAAAGTGAAGTGAATGTGCATTTGGGGCCAAAAGGAGTGCTGAACCTTTTTGAAGTCTGCGCAGATTCGTCCAAGACAGCCAATAAACCAAATGTACAGATGTTAGCTGTAAACTGGCTAAAAACAGACGCACCAGCAGTGTGTGTTTCTGCGTGAAGGAGAAAGAGACTCTGGCTTATATTAATTATAAAGACATCTCCCTCCTAATCTTTCCCGTCTCTGTTCGTCAAACTTTTAGTGTTGATTATTGATTTGAATGCTTAGCACAGATGTTTTCACTACTCTTTTTTTTTTTTTACCACAATCACAAACCGTTAGCACACAGAGGTCATTCTGCGTCTGTGGAGAGCTCCTTCAAAATGAACATAGAATGAAATGGAGGAACAAGAAGGTAATAAGTAAAGACGTGATTTTATCATGACTCCCTCGAGACTCACTGCTCAGGTACAGTACATGCAGACATAGTCCACATCTTTAAGGTGATCACATAATCACAACAAAATTATGCAGATGAACATCTGTGAACACACATGTCGAACCTTGAGGCAGGTGGGCTACAGCGGCAGAAGACCACACCAGGTGGCAACAGGAAACTGAGGCTACAATTCACACACACTCACCAAAAGTTGACAACAGAAGATTGGAAAAACATCGGCTGGTCTGATGACTCTCAACTTTCTGCTGAACATTCAGATGGTAGGGTCACAATGTTTCCAGAACCTTCTGAATCTATGCCACAAAGAATTTAGATGGTCCAACCCAGTGCTAGCAGGGTGTACCTAATTAAGTGTCTGGCTAGTGTATATTGACAGCTTTGTTTACAGGACTGGTCCAGAGCAGAGTGAGATGTAGTGGTTTAAAAAACATCCCATTAAAAATGTTACTGTAGTGAAAACTGTCAGCTGTTATTATTTGACATAAAGCCAAATTGTTAAAAGGGACTGAAGAGCTTTATGACTGTCAGCTGAGGGAGAAAATGCCACATTTAAAGATATTCTGGCTCACATCTGAGCTACTGCCATGTCTGTTTCTTTACATATGGCCATTTGTAACTGCTAAGTGACTAAACAGCTCAAGTGCATTTCTCACTGTAATGCTGTTGAACCAGCTGCCAGCTAGGCATTCACAAGAACAGAAGGGCAGAAAGCCCTACAGAGATGCCAGGCCCTTTGCAAGTACCAGTCACTGTGTGTGTGTGTGTGTGTCCTGGAATTTGATTGCTCCTGGTTTCCCTTGATTCCAGCACTGGGGCCTCTTGGGTGTGGAACAGGCGTTGTTTTTAGCAGGCTGGTGGTGCAACAGAGGTGGCATTAAAGGGAAACGAGGCCTGCTTTCCCAGTCAGAAATGTATGTGTTCCATCACCAACCAAACATAATAACACAGCCTCTTTCTGTGCCAAGAAAAACAAATCGAAAATGTGCTAGTCAGACGCATAATTTTCACACCGTCAACAAACGCACAAAAGGGTGATGACTATACTAGATCCCACTGACAGTCACAGGATGTTCCCATCTGTCACAAGTGAATACTTCCCCCGAGACGGAGAAGAGTAGCGCGGGAGGGAGGAGGGTGTGGTGCGAAGTGGTCAGATAGCAGAATGAAGAGGAGGAAACTGAGATTACAGACAGACAGAAAGAAAAACAGTAGGGAAACAGGAGCTTTCCAGCTTTAAGTACTGACTCGCTTGCAAATGAAATCATGAGGATGTTTCTGTGTCACTCGTGGGATAGTGATGACAGTCGGCAGCTGAGATCACAGACAGAAATAGACTGTCTCCACCCTCTTGGAAATAACAGCAGTGTGTGAGGGACCACCTGGGTGAGGCAGAGGAGGAGCTTTTTCATCATTTACACCTTCAGCTTCCTCTCATGGAGCATGTTAGCCTTCCTCGACTCTCTCTCCAAATCTTTCTTTCACACATTTTAAACCACAAGAATAAATTTTCTTAAAGCTCGACATTTTTTTTACCAATTATTTCCGGCATTATTTTCCTTATCAGAGAGTCATATAGTAGAGAGTCCAAGCACAGAAGGGGACAGAGTGGGGTGTGCAGCTACACCTTCGTGTGTCTTAACCACCCGCCTGCCCACTGATTAGACCTGTTTAATGGTGTTCAACTCTCTTTGGCATGAAAGGGGTTATTTGCATTTTCATGGCAGCTACAGGTCCGAGATGAGTCACAGATGCAGCTATCAACTACAAACTGCTCACAATGTTCAACCCTTTCTAAATGGGATTATTGGGAATAATCCCCAATTAAGTTAATCTCATAGAAAGCCTTTTTTTTTTCATGGCAAAATAAAGTCCATCCATTCATCTTTTTCTGCTTATCCAGCTCAGGGTTGCAGGCTTGAGGCTTTCCCAGCTGTCATGGAGTGAGAGGCAGCGTGCACCTTGGATAGATTGCCTCTCTATATCACAGGGCTAACACACTGAGACACACAACCATTCACACTCACATTCACGCCTATGACCAACTGTCATTTCACCTAACGTGCAGGTCTTTGGACTGTGGGGGGAAACCAGAGATCCCACGGTGCCATATCATACCAGCCTATAAAATATACACTGTGTATTTGTCCAGAATATATTATGGACAGCAAATGTAGGTTAAAAACATCATAGCAGGCACATCGAACTTGACGTGTGTAAAGAGTTTTCGATTGTATCAGCAGATAGTATCAGTGAGACGTCATACTGGGAGCCAAGGAAACCTGGCTTAACCCCGATGCACTTTGTAGCTGTGTGTGAAGAAAGGGATGAAAGGAGTCGGAGAAAGTACTGCATGTGAATGGAATGTAGAGACTTCTGCATGTCAAATTAATATTTGCGGCTCCACGTCCTGTCGGCTTGGGTTCGACATGTAGAGCTTGTGTTATTCTGTCTGAGCTGCACTCCAGAGAGAGACTTTCACACAGGCTTTTGGAGTCTTTCCCTTTCGGAGTCCCACAAAGCACATTTTTCAAATGCTTCAGACGCAGGGGTGAAATGAGAACGTCTAGGAGAGAAAATGAAGGGTATCAAGACAGACAGAGCGACAGGGAGCGTGTGAGAGTGAGGCGTTTAGACCCACATGTTTCTCCAGAAGGGGTGCTGGACTGGTGCGCTGAACGTCTGTGGGCGCTCTGATGATCTTACTTCGTGTAGGATTGAAATTTGGCATCAGCTTTGAAGAGTAATCGTTCCGATTATTGAGTAAATAACAGTGCTGTCCAAACAGACCGTGATGAATGAAGCACGTCAGTTTGCAGATCAACATCCTGACACAAATCACCACTTATCTTGAGAACTTTCGTAATAGTATCAGAACATAAACAGGATGAAGAGGTTTATAAATTGGACCTTTAACCACGAGCTGAAACGACAAGCATTGTACCCCAGTAACCATGGACACGGCTAATCATGTGCTTACATTCGTTTACCTAAAACTGTTTCGGTGAATTGTGATTTAAATGGATGGTGACCATAGATGATACAAAAACATGGACTGCCTGCTCATTGGTTAATGGACTCTGCATCAGAAAGTCTCAGCGTTGGTATTTTGGCTGCTGCCATGTTGGTTTTTGTGGCCAGAAGTGGCCACATTTAGTCCAGTGGGACGACATAATCAGCTCATTTTAGCAACTATGAACTGTACAGGGCCAAAGCACTGGCATAGCTACCTCCTAAGTAGTGCTAAGCCTAATAAGATATTCGAATTTCATTCACCAAAACTAGAACACAGACTGGCGACACCTCACAGGAAGCCATATTAAAGTTAAAGGGCCACTTCCTTACAACTTCAGGCTTTCACAAAATCGAAAAGGATGAGTTATAAAAAAATAAGAGAAGATTTAAGTAATGAAGATAAAAGCTTTTGTATCAGGCTGTAAACATGCTATTTCAATGGCTGATTTCAGCCATTTAACACGAGTCTTTGGGGACCCACTTTGATGGCCATTAGAGGAACTGCATTTTTTTTTACACTT